>CM069903.1:152005152-152200156 GCA_036172215.1 Camellia granthamiana
TGATGAAGGTTCACCATGACTGATGGAAGTGTGAAGACGTTTTTATTTTTTTATTTTTATTTTGGAAGAGGCAGCATTTGTTAAAAAACAACAAAAAATGCTTTCGTAGGAACTTTCTTAGTATTTGTTGTTAGGATCCATGACATATCATGGTGGTGGGAGCATCAGGTGGTTTGTGAAACTGGTTTGCAATAGATTTACTGATTTTGTATTGTTGAAATGGCTTCGGCACAGATGTGTGTTATGGTTTAAGAATTTAGTTCATTGATTGTTAATTCTCTGCTCCATCTTACATAATGTTCAATGTCTGTGATGTGAGATGTTAGGATAATACTTGACTCCAGACTTTGGTATGAGCTACCCTTCAATTTAACAATGTGTTTTGATAATGTGCGTCTACACATTAAGAAGTTTGAAAAGATTGTAAATTCTGAATAGAAGTGTAATAAAGAATGTATAATCTTTTCAAGCCTTATTATCATGTGCTCTAAGATTACACGATAACAAGACCCTTTACAATCTCTCTCAAGTGTCCTTGTGCTCTGGCGTGGCTTTTCATACTCGTTTTTATTACAGATAAACTAAGAGGATGAGGGGAAATCAGTTGAAGCAAATCCGCAATGTCCATTTTATTTTATTTTTTTCTCTCTTTGTTTGCTTCCTTCCATCATGAGAAGTTATTTATTAGGTCAAACTTATCATGTGACTGTATGCTCATTTAATAATAGAGGAAAACATAATTATTTTATCTAAAAAATAAGATAAAAGGTGGAAGGAAATAGTTACATGTCCACAACAAATATGATGCAAGTCAGACCTACTAGAAAATTTCTCACCGAACACCCTTACAAACAAACATTGGAATGTTGCATGGCTAATGGTTATGGTGTTGGCAAAACTCTTGATTTGTCTCACTAGGTTTGGAAAAAACATTTTATGCCAAAATCAATTTATTTTACATTGATCATAGAACACATTCATGGTTGCCTTGGTTAGCGTTATACCAAATGTTAAAAAATGCAAGAATATTTTTCATCGAAACAAACGGACAGTTAGATTGTACACCTTTTTAAGCTTCACATAGTTGCTTAGAGTAAACAAAAAGCATAATATTGAGCTATCACAAGTAGGGCTGTAAACGAGCCGAGCCGAGCCGAGCCGAACTTTAATATGTTTGGGCTTGTTTATTAAGATTTTAACGAGTTCGAGTTGAATAAAAATTTAACGAACCGAGCTCGAGCCGAGTTGGCTTAGGCTCAACTTGAGCTCGAGCCTGTTCACGAGTTTTAACGAGCTAAAAAATTTATAAATTCATACTTACATGTGAGACTAAAGTTATAATTAAAACTTTGATTATACAATTATATATACAATATATATAAACATAATAAAAAAAGTTCATATTTTACTAAAATAATAATATCTACTACCACTATTATATAAATGTACTATCTGTAGTTAACTATTATTTACATTTATATTTTTTAAATATATAAATAGTATATTTCTCTTATTTTTTATACATATTTTTATATTATTTAATATATAAATAATAAATATTAAACGAGCCGGTTAACGAGCCGAGTTTTAGAATGTTTGAGCTTATTTATTAAAAATTTAACGAGTTCGAGTTCGAGCTCGAGCTCGAACGCAAAAAAAAATTAACGAACCGAGTTCGAAAGAGCTCTTATTGAACCGAGCTCAAGCCTGTTCACAAACGGCTCTGTTCATTTGCAACCCTAATTACAATGGGCTGAGAGGAGAGAAATGAGTGAAGAGGACGTTATATGATGCTAAAAACCTTCAATTCTTGAGCTAAAACAAAAGCTTAAAATGTTGTCAATCAAAATACAATAATGGGGACTATATGCCTACAAGTACAAAAACATTGTTGGCTCATAAATCAGCAAACAAATGGTAAGTTTTAGAATCAACTGCAATAAGCCTCAAGGCTGCAACAGATGCAGCAAGCGACATGCAACCGAAGAAACAGACGTTGAGCCAGTGCCACGATTTCTGCGCCGCGGTGAGCTTATTATCCTTAGCCACCATGTACATGTGGTTTGCAAGGATGAACGTAAGTGGGAATGTGCTCACAGCCCCGGTGAGGCTCATGAAGTCTCCAAGGAATGGCAAAAGAGCCGCCACAAACGTGTTTATGGCTAAGTAACCACCTCTCACTGTGATTCTGAACGACAAGTTGCCAATAGCGAGGGGGCTTCCTTTGATTCCGTATCTTGTATCCAAGTACTCGTACATCGGGCTTGCAAATATCTGGCAACAGAAGATGAGAAAACAAAAGAGACATGTGTTTAGGAAATAAGTATGGACAGTGTAAATAATATAAACATTATGGTCATCATTAATGACATTATAAGGAAGAAACAAGTGAGGAGTTAATAGAATCAAGAGGCAATAAAAGCTCCAAATTAAGCGAGTTTTACCAGTATGATTGCCTAGAAATGGGTACAGAGATGACAATTTTTTTGTGTTCTTTGCTGATCTAAATTACAATGGGGTTTTGTACCCTATGAACAATTTTAAGGCCAAGATGGGATTTGGAAGGCAATAATTGGGGTCCTTATTTGAGGTAAGTCCAATCTGTATAAAAAAGGGGGGAAAAAATAAAAAAGAGCAGCAATGCTACGGAGCCTGCTAAATGTATTCGAAAAGTTGCCAAGAAAAGAATGCTCTGTTTGTTTCAGCAAAAACATTTTCCATGAACATTTTCCATGAACATTTTGCAGAAAATCGTCTTCTTAGAAAGTGTTTTCTAATGTTTGGTTGACTTTGAAACTAATGTGCTAGTGATTGTGGTAATGGTGATGTTTGTGTGGCAGCAGTATGGTGGTAATGGTGGTGGTAGTAGTTCGGTTGGTGCAAGTGGTGATGGTGGTGGCATCGGTAAGAGTTTAATCCATAAAATGCTAGAAAATGAGGAAAATATTTTTACGAAAACATTCTTTGCCAAAACACACGAAGCGGAAATGTTTGGATTAGATTCATTTGGATATAGGCCACACCACACTAAGTTTGAATCTACATCACACACTACATTTTCAGGTAACTTTTCAAACTACTTTTTCAGGCTCTCTAGGTTTTTCTATAAAAAAGAAAGACAAAAAAACAAGAGATGGCCACTGTAATAATAATACTAATAAATAAAAAAAATAAAAACCACAAAATTGAATGAAAGAAGAAACATACATGGAGAGCAATGACAGTTTGCAAGAAGGAAGAAATGTTGGCCAACACCTTCACCCAAACTGGACCATTAACACTGTTGAGCAAATAAGTCGATGTGCTCGATCCATAAGCCCAGTAACCCACGAAAGTAACAATATACATTGGCAAAACTCCTACGGTGAACTGAAAGTAGAGAGCTTTCATCATGTTCTTAATGGCAGGCTGTCTCACAGTTGCCTGTTTAAAAAATATAATCATTAATTTTGAGAATGTAAAAGAAAGCAAGAAATTTCACATATTGCCTGTGTCCTCCACAACAAGCAGGACCCTTACTTCAGAAATTCCAAGGGAATAATAATGTTTTGATTTTTTTCTTTTAATTTTCAAAATTAACTAATAAGTATCAAGCTTCTATCAACAGGAGCAGTGGAAAGCAAAGAACTTTGCATATTTGGTTTTGTTTTTGTTTTTCCGTTTTCAGTTTTCATGTTTTGGGAAACAAAGACATTGCAAAGTATAAGAACACCCAGCATTTTCATATTGTTTTTATTCTTGTGTGAAAGCACATTTCAAAAATTTGATCATGTTTCCTAAAAGGTAGGTTGTTTTCAGGACATTTTATTGGAAACAATTCACCAAACAAGTTTTTTGGAAAAAGAAAATGGAAAACAGAAAACAAAAAAAACAACCAAACAGGCCCAAGTAACTTAAGTAAATAATTCAGTATTTGTCTTCCAGTGAAACTTCAATACAAAGATCCTCAATCCAAAAGAAGAAAAACACGAATACTGCTTGTTAGTTTGCATATTTTGCAGCCATAAGGTCAGCCATGGTGTTCAAGGTGATCAATAATATTCTAAACAGAAGTACAAATCTGTTTTTAGAAGAAAAATAAACATTAATTTTGCCATATATATATATATATACGAGTCAGGAAAAATATTGTCAGTGACATATAGCACAAACAGATTGCACGTATTTAAATACATAATGCGATAGAGATTATGTGTCATTCTTTTATTTACCGTAAGAGGTCAAAGAACATGTTCATTGTCATTGTAAAATTCATGGATCTCCTCTGGCTTACCTGTATCTCTGGAAGCATTCCTGTATTGAATGCAAAAACAAGATTTGCAGCTGCACCAATTGTTGTGAAGATCTTGCTTGTTGGTGTTCCCGGGATACTATAATCCCTTGCTGGAGCTTTGATTCCTGAAATGACGGAGACAGTGTTAATGTAAATTGGATACCATAATAGGATTTAGCTGAGCTAGTAATATTAGTTTAGAAATATAATAATGCACGGATGATCTAATTGAATGCAGCGAGAGTCTAAACCAGCGCAGGGACAAAAAAGATTTGATAATAGTGATTTTAGTAAAATTTGGGGAAAATCTAATCAAACTAGTGCAAGCAATAATCCCAACATCCCCAAATCCATCTTAAATCAAACCTCAAAACTATGTACACAAAGAATCATATTTGACAATAAGTTGGTGTTTCTATATTTAAAAAATAAAAAATAAAAAAAATAAGAAGAGGCAGAAAAAGTGATAGATTTGTGAAAATGCTAACAACTAATTAGAGCTTTTCTTCCTTGGAAGAGTTAAAATAGAGTGCACAGTATTCTAAATGAACTCTCGCATCAATGACATTATAACAGAAGGAAATCTTACCATCTTGAACTGACAGCACAATTGCTATGACAATATACACTAAACTGAAAAATGTTGAAAATCCGAGCCAAATCCTCAGAGCTGACAAATGGGGTATCCCAATGGCAAACATGGCGCACACAACCCCCGATATTGCAATAAAGTATGGGAGCTTCATGGTATCATCATCCTTAAAAAGCACATAGACTGCCTGTGCAACAAATGTACAAATTAATGAACTTAGAAAAAGCTTCATACAGCTTCAACCAAAAAAAAAATTTTTAAATTATCTATTTCTTCAAATTCATAGGACAAAGTTTTAATTGTTGAAGAACAATTGAGGCTTGTGAAAACCGTTTACATGTTCATCTTTATAATAGTTCAATGAAATACAGATTTTGACTACAACAAACAAATCGATAAAAAAAAAAATCATTAATATCAGAAATGAGTATTACTAACCACCACCTTTAGGGCATTGGTTAAGAGTCAAATAAAGACAAGAAATTTAAAACTTCAAGGCACATTTCACTTATTCCTATACACTTATATATATATATATTTATTTATATACTTTTTATATATTTTTCAACCTTGATCAACGCCCTAAGGGCGGTGGTTAGCATTTTCCTATCAGAAAATATGAAATGCTGGTAAAATATGTCTTCCCTATGCTCAATCCTTGTCTAGAAAACAAATAAATAAATAATAATCAAACAATTCTACGAACCTTTAGTGCCTGACCAGCCAAAATGATATATCCGGTGTTAATCATAAAAAGATTCACATATTGCAAAGCCCATGTAAGCGAATAAGCTTTGCCACCTGTGACAACAAAATACCTAATAAGCAAAAGCAGCAGAGTCAATCATACTAGTTTTCTAAGCAACCAAACAACAAATGGGATGAGATTAATTTTAAAAATAGTTTCCCCCTTTGTTTTGGTGGCTCATACCATATATGAATCCTGCAAGGTCTCTATATCTGATATGTCTTTTGCCCCCAAATTCGTGGAGCTTAGCGACCAGAGAATTTGCATACAGAGACACCACTGTCGCAACAATTAAACCAACAACGCCCGCTATCCATCCAAGGGGAACCATGATTGTCCCAGAATATCCCAGTACATAGGAACTGTTGATGCCGGTTGTGAGGACAAAACCGACTTGAAACCAAGAATCTACAAAATCCCCAAAAAAGCATAAAATTAAACATGAATGATAAAAATCATATATGAAAGTAACTTAAGTATAATGAAGCATATAAGTGTAAAAATTACCCACTAACAGCTCTCTCTCTCTCTCTCTCAGAGATAGAGGGGAGTGTCAAGAACCATGATATTGAAAACAATGAACAACCACGAATGACAAACAATTTACTAAACTACATACTAACTTTCCATTGAAATTCAGGATGCAAACCCTCTAGAGACCCATAATAATAAATAAATAAAAAAATACACCCGCTAGGAACTGAAATTACTCGGTGAACAAAGCAAGAGACCATTAATTCCTCAATAAAATTACCCGCAAGTGGAGGCCTCTCTCTCTGTCTCTCTGAAAGAGAAGGGGCGAACCATGATATTGAAAATCTATGAATAAGCATGGGAGGCAAACAATTAACCGGACTACATACCAACTTTCCTTTGAAATTTTGGATGCAAACCATCAAGGAGATGAAATTACTAAGTGAACAAAACAAAATGACACATTAATTTCTCATGCAAATTACCGCAAACAAGTCTCTCTCTCTCTCTAAAAAACAATAGAGGGAAGTGTCAAGAACCATGATACGGCAAAAACTAATAATAAACCATGAGCTGCAAAACAATTAACTGCACTAAATACTAAATTTCCTTCAAAATTCTAGATGCAAACCCAATAGGACCTGAAATTTCTCATTGAACAAACACAAAATACCCATTAATTTCTCATACACCAACAATCATACTACATACAGACATTGATTAACAGCCAAACCAGAACCCAATTTCTCCACATTAAATTAGTCCTCTGCCATGCCAAAACTAACCTAAACCAAAATTCTCTCTTATTGCAGCACACAAAATGATTTATTTATAAACTGAAAATTGACGCATAAAACTCAAAATTACTCGTTCCATTTTCCAAAACTTGAATAAAATCCAAACATTTCCCTATACAGAATATTAAAAAAAAAGATGACCCAGACACACGCGCACACAAAAAAAAAGAAAAAAGAAGAATCTTTCAAAAACCCATTCTACATCATACATATATATGTGTATTTGAACAAATATTGGGAATTGAAATAGGAAGAATAGAAAGAGAGACCATGGCTGATGAGGTGAGCGGTGTCGGGAATTTCAGGGCCTGACTTTTGATCAGAGACGGGTTTGCGAGGGCGAGAATCATCGTCGTACGTATCCATTGATACGACCTCTTGCTCTTCTCTTCTCAAGAGCGGTGTCCTCTCTTCCTCCTCCTCCTCCTCCTCCTCAATTATATATGTCACAGCCAGCGTCTCTCTCTCTCCTCTCTCCCTCCCTCTTTATAATGCAAAGATAACACTCAAATCAAAAAGGGAGAGAGAGAGAGAGAGAAACAATAAATGGAATTCAAAAAATCAATGAGAGCCACTGAATCAACCGACCCAATTTTAGAAATCAGAGAAAAAGAAATTAATTTATATCTATATATACACATTTATTTATACAGACCCGACAGCGAATCGCAAGAAAGCACTTGAATGCCACAGGGGATTGAGAGTGGCGCCAATCCCCATGAAAGTCGTTGTGGGCTGCTATTAGTTAGGTATATGTAATTGCGTATCAGAATCAGAAAACTTTTTCATCTGGATGGCCCCACAGTCTCTGACCGTTGATTTGGTTAGATCCGGGTCGGAGTTGGACCGTTAACGAGGAAGGATGATCGGCGGCGGCCACTGTTTGTCGGTGGTTTCTTTTTCCATAGTAACAACAACAACAACCACCTTCAAAACGATTCTAGTATGTGAATGCTTCGGTTAATCATTGTGAGGTCGTCCAACGTAGACTGACGTACGGAGATGTCCATCTTCCGACGTCGTTTTGGGAAGATACTCTTCTCTCTCTATATATATAATTTGGGTGCTTGTTAATTATGCAGAGATATTTGTTTATTTGTTTATTCATTAGTGGTGGTGGGTGGGTGCTTTTTTAAGAAAAGTTAGATTCTATATTTGATTATGATGTGTGCGAGCTTTAATCAGTGTATTATATTTTATACTACAAAAAATATGTCCATACACCTTCAATATTTTCATTTTTTTTAATCATAATTCTTTTTCTTTCTCTATTTCCCTTTTTTTCTTGGTGGTGGGATTGGGAGCAAGTGGTCATAGTGGTGGCTGGAGAAGGAGGGTCATGATGGAGAGGAGTTGCAATCTCGATTGGTGATGGGTTGTTTCATACATTAAAAATAAACATTAAATTATACCAATTTTTTTAAAATAATGGTAAGTTTAGGTATTGATCTACAGGAACAAATGAGAAATTAAACTAATTCAATTGTTAAATTCTTAAATTAATTTTGATAAAAAGATTGATGGATATTATGACTAAACGAGAATTAAATGAAATTGAGAAATTAAATTGACAATTAAAATTAGGGTTTGAGATACTGATTTTTGGGAGTAAAGAATTCACCACTAATCACATAAATAAGACTCAACATCGACTATCAATTGTATTTCGGTTTGAACTACCTAATATTTCACAACTACAAGTTTGAAACATTGATCAAAAGGATTGTTGTGTTCAACGTACAAGCACGAGTCATCTCAAGTAGCACGAGGTGTTTGCTCTAAACTATGGTAGTAACATGACTCGTCTCTCGTAGCATGACTCGTCTCGTACTTTGAACACAAATACAAAAAAAACTAATGTATGAAAAATATTAAACAATCACAGAGAGAAACACTCGAAGAGATGAAAATGAACAAAATTATAAACTTCTAAAACATCCATATATTTATTCAAATCGTTTCACAATCAAAGCTTAAGAAAAATCCCTTTATATGGCTAGGGTTTCATTAAAACCCTAAAATCGGAAGACTAGCCACTCATGAAGGAGTCGGAAGAGGTGGAAGAGGAAGAAGCCTCCATGAAAGTTGCCTTTGAAATTTTAGAAATTCTCTCTTCAAACCCTAGCCTCCCCTTTCCTTAGAATCTTTTTGAACCCCCTTTCTTTAGCCTCATTTTCTTTCTTTTCTTCCCAGTAGAATAGCCCAAAATTTTCACGCACGCAACCCTAGGTGGTCGCTCCAGCGCCCATGTGGGCCGCACGTGCGGTGAAGCTTGGCCATACGTGCAGTGAGGTGGCAAGCTGGGATTTTTCACTTCTCGCCGGGAGAATCTATTTTCGCGCCCTTTTTGCTTGAATTTACATATTGCTTGCCAAATCTATACAAATGCACAAAACACATCATCTCCACCAAATAAACAATATTGAAAAACTAAAAATGTAACTTAAGTGACTTCAATATGGTACCTTTCGGCCTACATCAATTGGTGAGGGGAATTGCAGTCATCAATAAGGAAGGGTGTCGTTAATAAGAGAAAATATGTTGGAAAGGTTGGTTGAGTCATTGGTAGGAAGAGGGTCGCTAGTGGAGAGAATGATTAGGGAAGGAGGGTCAAGTGAAGAGATAAGGCTAGAAGATGTGGGGTTACGGTGAGGAAAAGAGGTCGGAAAGAGGGTTTACAATGCACAGTGGAAGAGGGGATCATAGTGACAGATAAGAGATTGCAGAGGGGTTGTTAGTAAGGTTGTGTGCGGTGTAATTCAGGCAGTTTCAGAGTAAAATTATAAACCAAATGGAGGATTAGCGCATAACCAAATTATGGTTTGGGACGAATTGACTAATTGAAGAATTTTTTTTACTAATCATCAAGCATTTGCATAATATATAATATTAATTTGCATCATATTTTTCATATGTATAATACAAACTAATTTTACAAAATATTTTTTATATATATAACTACTAATTTGTAACAAGTTTCACATCTTAAATATCTCACACTAATTTTTACTTTGATATTTCATTAGAAGTTAAAAATATATACATATTATAGCAGAGTGGAGCAGTTTTGAAGGTGGATTATGAATTTTAAAATTTAGTCCGTGATTAGCGGATTAAATAGTGCGAATCGATGCGATTTTAACGGATTGAATGGTATTTTGCATAACCCTAGTTGTTAGTAAGAAAAATGTGGTTGTGAAGGGTATTGCAATGCGTTGTAGGACAAAGGGTCACAATGAGAGGAGATAAATTAGGGAAAGGGTCAGTGGTGAGGGAGAGGGGGTAAGGAGCTAAGCAAGGGGGTTGTAGTGAGTAAGGGTTGTAGTATCGGTAGAAAAGAGAAGGTAAGGAGGGGTTTGTAGTGGACTAGGAGGGTTTTGCTAGG
Organism: Camellia granthamiana; assembly: GCA_036172215.1. NCBI lineage: Eukaryota > Viridiplantae > Streptophyta > Magnoliopsida > Ericales > Theaceae > Camellia > Camellia granthamiana. The sequence continues at coordinate 152,015,422 of CM069903.1, forward strand.
AGGAAGGGGGTCATAATAACGGAGAGAGTTACAGCGTCGATGAGAGAGGGAGTTGATGAGTGGGTCGTAATGGGAAAGGCCTACAAGGAAGAGGAAAGATGCATTAGGGAGGAAAAATCTGAGGTGAGGGGGTTGCAGCGGGAAAAGGGCTACAAGGAAGAGGTAATAAGTGACGGAGAGCGGAGATCTAGGGAAAAGGTGGTTGGGTAGAATAGAGAGGGGCTAAGAGGTGGTAGTAGTGGCTGATCGAGTGGAGAAGGGTGGCAATCAATTAGTGGAGGGAGGGAAAATGTGGTAGTGGAGTGGTGACAACTTTGATGGACTGTTGGAGGTGGTGGTGAAAGGATGGATTGAGTAAAAACTTAGGGTTTCTAATTTTTTAAGATTTGAGTATTTTAAAAAAAAAATTATAATTAAAGATATGAAAAGAAATGTAATGAAATAGTTTTGTTACACGATTAGACAGTCAAATAAAAACATCAAAAATAAAAAATAATATTAAGGAGTTGTTTGGGATGATCTAAATAAGTGCATTTTTTGATTTTTTATGAAATATGGGTTGAGTTTGAAGTGATGTGGTAGAGAGGTGTTGTAACTTAAATAAGATGATGTGATTTAAATAGAATAGTGATTTTTTGACTTTTTTTAGGAATGCCAAACCTAACCTAACCTAAATATGCCCTTAACTTTTATAATAATCTCTTCTAAGGATTCAAAAACTTTGAACCCTAAACTTCGACAGCGTTAATGATTCTGTAACGTACCCAATATAAGAGGTTGGTGGTTCAAGTTTCACATATAAAATTAGGTGGTTGTAATCCATTAGCTTATAATTTTACCAATTGTCACCCTTTCGAATTCATCTGCAACCACCACTTAGGGCTCGTTTAGAAAATGAGTTGGCTTTTTGACTTTTTAACTTTTTGGTTATTTTAGTTTTGGACTAAGGATTCTTGTTTGAGAATGACTTTTTAACTTTTTTGACTTTTTGAAAGAGAAATAATATAATGATTATAGATGGATGTGATGTTTTGTCTTATTGGGTTAAAAATTTATTTTGTGTTTTTGTGACTAAAATAGTCTGGGTCCATCTTCCCAAACGAAGCCTTAGTGGTTTTTTTTTTTTTTTTTTTTTTCATCAGGTTAGATATATATTGTATTTTTAATTTTTTTTTTAAAAAAAAGCACCCGTCAACCAAACAAACAAATAAAAATATTAAAAAAAAAAAAAGTAAAGCAACATTTGCATCCACTCATCATTCAAAGTTTAATAAATATCACCATAATTATTTTTTTTTGACTTTTAGTTATTTTAGTTTTGGACTAAAGATTCTTGTTTGAGAATGACTTTTTAACTTTTTTGACTTTTTGAAAGAGAAATAATATAATGATTATAGATGGATGTGATATTTTGTCTTATTGGACTAAAAATTTATTTTGTCTTTTTGTGACTAAAATAGTCTGGGTCCGTCTTTCCAAACGAAGCCTTAGTGGGTTTTTTTTTTTCATCAGATTAGATATATATTGTATTTTTAATTTTTTAAAAAAAAAAAGCACCTGTCAACCAAACAAACAAATAAAAATATTAAAAAAAAGAAAGTAAAGCAACATTTGCCTCCACTCATCACTCAAAGTTTAATAAATATCACCATAATTATTTTTTGAGCACTGTTAGGGGGCCCGAATTTGGGTGCCCCTAATGGCTCAAATTTCCCTATCAGGTAAAAAAAAAAATAAAGTTACCAAAACTGGAAAATTTGAGCCATTTGAGCCACAGTTTTTAGGGCCACCAATCATTTTCCTTATTTTTTTTGACTTTTTGGTTATTTTAGTTTTGGACTAAGGATTCTTGTTTGAGAAAGACTTTTTAACTTTTTTGACTTTTTGAAAGAGAAATAATATAATGATTATAGATGGATGTGATGTTTTGTCTTATTGAGCTAAAAATTTATTTTGTCTTTTTGTAACTAAAATAGTCTGGGTCCGTCTTTCCAAACGAAGCCTTAGTGGTTTTTTTTTTTTTCATCAGGTTAGATATATATTGTATTTTTAATTTTTTTTTTAAAAAAAAGCACCTGTCAACCAAACAAACAAATAAAAATATTAAAAAAAAGAAAGTAAAGCAACATTTGCATCCACTCATCATTCAAAGTTTAATAAATATCACCATAATTATTTTTTTTTTTGGTTTTATTATTTATTTAGGGATACATTATTTACATATTTCAGGGAGCAAAAATGATTTTTTCCCCAATTTTTGCCCCCCTCCCCCCCAAATAGCCCGATACAGATAGAAGAGAAAGAGAAAGAGAAAGAGAGAAAGAGAAGAGAGAAAGAGAGAAAGAGAAGAGGGAATGGAGAGAGAGAGAGGGCCCATCCTCTGCCTCTGCCGCTGTCGCCGCCGATCGATTGCAGATCGACCGGCCGATCGTCGCAGCAGCTCGTCGCAGCCCCGCCTCCGACCGTCGTCGCCTCCGCCTCCGCCTCCGATCTCTCAGTCTCTCTCTCTCTCTGCTACTCCTTCTTCTTCTTCTTTCTTTTTTCTTCTTCTTATTTTCTGATTGAAAAAAAAAAAAAAATGTCAAAATGATGAAACGACGTCGCTTTTGGATTTGAGGGGATTCGGGGGCCTCTCTTTCGAGTTACGTAGCACAACTCTTCAGGGAGATGCACTTTTTTTTTTCCCCCCTTTTTCCTTGAATTATTCTACTGGGATCGATGTCAGATAACCACTAAAAGGCATCTGTTCTTATAAATTTTTTAATTAATTATATTAAAAATACATAAAAATTTTACATAATAAAATTAAATATAAAAAACAGCAAGACTATAAATCCACAATTATTTATTTAGAAATAAAAATTAATAATTTAAATTTAATTTATTTATAAACTACATATTTTATCAATTTAATCACTATACATGCTCATAATGAGTAAATTATGAGTTTCTATTTCGAAGACTATAACTTTTTTTGTTTGTGAAAGTATTTCATATTAAAAAAAACAGTGGTTCTATATGTACTAATTAATATACATATTAGTGTATTAATTACTAGTGTACTAATTAGTGTTATGTCATTATTACTGACCCCACTTATTATACAAATTATAAATATTTAAGACTTCCAAAATTATGTCACATCATCTGTTAGTATACTAATTAATACATTAATTGATATATATAACATTATTTAATTTTTTTTTTTCTTTCGAGTTGGTCCTGACCAAGGCATTGAGAGGTATTTTAAGAAGATGGAGAAAAATTACTTTTTAATTTTTTTAACCATTTTATAAAAAAAAATAAATTAAAGACTGAAAAGTAACTGATTAATTAAGGAAGAAGAAAACATCATAGGACAATAAAAAAGGTAAAACCAAATATTTGCATGATTGCATCCACTCATGAATGTGCCAAGCAAACGCCAGCCTTCCGTTATATATTACGCACAATATTATAATTTATACTCAGAACATCTTTAATAGAATGACTAAAAAAATTTATTAAAATATTGATTATATGATAAAAAATATAAAAAGTGAGATCCAATTATGTGTATTAAGTGTTTTTTAGTTTGAAGAGAGTCTGTGCTATAAGGTCCCGTTTGTTTTCGGTTAAATAGATGAGGGGATTAGGATGGAAGTGAGGTTATTTAGTATTGTGTTTGTTTGTAAAGTAGGGAAGGGGATTAGGATGGAGGAGATGATATAGATGGAGGTTAGAAGGGAGATTGAGATGGAAGAGGTAGAGATGGTATTAGAAAAATAATGAGGGGATTAGAAATGTTTTTATTATTTTTATTTTTTATATATTGGGAATTTTTTTTAAATATTAATGTTTAATTTTTTATATTTTTTTATTTGTTTTATTATTTTATATAAAAATAATTTAATAATTCCTACACTAACAACTATCATCAAAAAAATACAAATTTACTTAATCCTCTCACTATCAATCCCTTACTATCAATCCCCTCCATTCTACCTCTGAAAACAAACAGGGTCTACGGGTCCATTTGTTTTATGTTATAGGGGGATGAAATTGGATTAGGATGAATGTAGAGTCTATTAATATTGTTTTTGTTTGGAAAATAGAGAAGGAAATTCACAATAACTTAGAATTATAATAAGTCTCCATAGATAGGATTAGTAATTCCTCATGGGAGATGATATTAGAAAAACAATCCCTTGAGATTAGATGGGAATTTATATTTTACGCTCTATTATCCTGCCTAATTTACTTATTCTACTTAATTAATATGATCTTTTCTCTATCATTTTTTTTAATAATTATTCCACCATTTTTTACTCCACCATTCTTTATATCAAAATAATTTACTATAAAAATAATTTTTAATATAAATATATATTAGTATAACAATATTTATACCAAAAAAAAGAGAGTTGCAACTCCATATTTTTGATCAAGCACATTGATATGCAATTTCTCTTTTTTTTTTTTCCATATAAATCATGAGAATCTCCCAAAGTAACTATATTTTAGATAAAGGATGATGATAGTTGGAATTAATACTAATACATGCCATGTTGTAAGGCTGTTGTTTCAATTTCTATCTTTTTTGGATTTGAATATATGTATTATTCTTACAAGGTCCATTCTGAAAGGAATGAAACTTTTGATCATGTACAAAGAATTCTCTCTAGATTTTATAAATCTCCTATCGTCCTTACAATTACAACCACAAGATACGTTTCTATCCACCTGTAAAATTGCATTTGAGTTGTGTCCATCAATTTCTGTCTCTGGTCTTTCTTTGTTTCAAATTGTTTCAACCATTGAATATTTTCTTCTTGTGTTGGTTCTAAAAAAAATAAAAAATAAAAATAAAAACCATAGAATATTTCATGTGCAACAGTCCATATCTCAATCTTCAGTATGTCAATTAATGCAAATGCAATGCGTAACAAAAGTTGGAGATTGAGAGAGACACATGGAGGATTGGAAGCCACATGAACAATGGGTCCTAGAATACAAGACACGTTTTTATCCCCAAGAGATATTCTTGGTGAGCTCTCCCCATCAAGGTTTTAAATATCGACATCGACATAGACATCGTTCGACATCATGTATCGTGTTGAAGGGTTTGGTGGCGCTGCTGGGACAGCACCATGCTGTCACCGCGGCGGATAGTTTATTAAAAAGTGCTATAAGTTTAAATATTTTATCAAATAAATAATTAAATGTCTCACATGTTATTTGATAAAAAATTTGGTATAACATTACACAAAAAGAGATTCACTTTAATTGAAATTATCCTAATACGATTATCTGAGACGATGCTGCCAACCACGGCCTGGGTCTACAATTGTTCAACATTCCTCTATAATGCACAAAGAAAATAAATTCAAAGATTATTGATCATATGGATTCATATTTACCAATACCATAATACCCTTTTCTCAATGGATTGGTTAAAAATAAAAAAGGGAAGAGAGAGAGAGAGAAGCACAATACCCATGTGCTGGTGTGCAATTGTTTGAACCATTGGACATTTAATGCTCCCATACAAACAAGTATGACGGACACAAATAATTTTGAGAAAAAAAATAAAAAAAATAGGAGACGGACACAACATGAATATGGTAATACATACATATATATATATAATATTCTATTTACTATGTATATGAATATTTGTTTCTATATATTTAACTTGAACCTAAATCAGCTTTCCAAAATTACAAAAAAAAAAAAAATCATCACACAGGTTCCCTAAATGCAGAGGTGATAGAACAGACCTTTCCAGTGAGATCCACTGCCAACTACCCATTCCAGACTAATTGTAATGTAAAATGTAATGTAATGTATTGGCATTCCATTTCTGTCATCTTCATATCTGTTTTATTGATTCCAAAGGACTCTTCCTTTTCTGTCATCTTCATATCTGTTTTTTTAATTCCAAAGGACTCTTCTATCAAGATTCCAGATGGGAGGGTCGTTGCTAATTAAGGAATATGAGTAGTTTGTTAGGGCTTTAATTTGATTGGTTCCCAATAGAAAGTTAGAACTCCAAGATATGGAGAAGTTACTTGGTGGTCCTGCGACATTATGATGTGATGCTCTAGTATGTTGTGATTGGTGGAGAGAATGAGACTCACGATTTTGTGTTAGATCATGGGAAAACAAGGGGCTTGGTGATTAGTGCAGGACATTGCCCCGTGGTGTCCTTGGACAACCAAATAATTTTTCCAAGATATGCACGTAGGTGTGTAGCATAGGGCAAAAGGCTAACCTTAACTGGGAGAGAAGCGACACGACGGAGTAGCCAAAGTGGTAAGGGTCCCTTTTACCAGACGCGAGGTCTGGGTTTCGAGTCTCGTCCCCCTTTCCCCTTGATTAGATTATACACTTGCATTGTAAATATAAATACTATAACCTTCTCAAAACAAAAAACAAACAAAAAAAACTGGGAGAGAACCAATTCCTTTCTCATTTCATCAAATTTGTTTGCTTATTAATTTTAATCAATTGATAATCAAAAAAAAAAAAAAGAAAAAAAAAAAAGAGTCAACTATCTGTCTGCGGAGTATATGAACTGTAGCAATTTTCAAGGTGAATTCCTCATTGCTGACTCTATTTTGCAAATTATAAGAAGAGTATACTGTTTATGTGTACTTTGATTGATTTTAGAAAGGACCAAAATCTTCAACCAAAAACCTGTGAGTGTTACAATTGATTTTATGATGCAAATTTAAGTAAATTAAATGTAACGGCAGTGGTGGGGGAGAGGAGGGAGGGCGGCAGTAGTGGCAGGGAATGACGAAGGAGCTGACTGCTCATCTTGGTTAGGGTTTTTAGAGAATGGAAGAAGACAATGGTATATTTGTCATTTTGCATTAAGATTTTATTTGGATACTCAAATTAGGCACCTGTGTTACAATTTCCACCAATTTGGACAAAATTGTAATGATAACACTTTAGTCCCCAATCATATGAGGGTGAAATGATTATTTTTAAATGAGAGGGAGTTGAAGTACTTCTAGGACAAACCATAAAAAGATAAAATGGATTTTGGGGAAGTGCTTTTAGGGAAAACCACAAAGGGTTAAATGGATTTTGCCCTATATTTATTTATTATTCTTTTGTTCAGGGTGGAGGGAAGGGTTTGTATGTCATATACTATGCCTGTTTTGTGCAATACTCCCTTAGTGTAAATTACTTCCTACAAAAAAAAGTTTACCACAAATTGTACACTTTAAAAATTAGAAAGAGGGTCTAGGTATTCGTTTTGGAAAGGAGAGTGGTGAGTGGTAGCTTGCCACCCCCAGATTTTTCACTTTCCACTTTCGTTTTTGTTTTGCTTTGTTTTGTTTTTGGTTTTTTGTGTAAATGATGGGTTTTGAACCCTGGTGTCAAGTCACCACTATGTTAAGACACCAGTTGGCGTGCAAATAATCTCTCCTTTATCAGTAATTCTACCAGCATCTAACCTTAGGAAATAGTACATCTAAGTTCCATCACCAAAGGTATTCATTATTCAAGATTAGGGTTGGGGTTCTGGGAAGACAGGGATGGCTTAAGTGCATGGCCTCTTTCTGGATTAGAGAAGAAGTTTCGATTACAACAAAAAGGTGCTTGTACTCAACTCTAGAGGCTGAAATATAAATTCCTACATATGTAGTCTATAGAGTAATTAAAATTTGTGCTGAATTAAAATCATAAATTTAATCAATCCCACAGATTCAGGAAATGGAACAACACAATAATACATCCTAGATGCCTCAGTCATTGTGTGAACATGCAAAGATTAGATCAAGATGATAGGTGCAAGATCAGCAATAAGGGCATGCAAAACAATCACTCGTGTCTAGTCACACAGAAAGGTCCAATTAACAATAAGGAAAGAACAGTAGTATAGGATTTCAGTATGCAGATCACTTATAACCTACATATTTGGCCAGCAATCAAATAATAAATCATTTAACAGAAAAATTGTTCACTCCCATGATAGCCAAAAAAGTTCTAATCCAAATTCAGAGCATCAGAACTCGAGAGTGGATGCAACCAAACTAAATAAATAAAGAAATAAAGTCCACATTTTAGAAAAAAGACTAAGAACAAAAAGAGATGAAGGTGCTATCACCAATAGTTCAATGTTGAAATAGATATACAAAGACTTCAAAGAATCTGAAATTATGGGTGATGGAGTGATCATCCCATGAATGGCACTCTCAACCAGAAGTAAAGCAAGGAGATAGTTGTGAAGGTGCTATGCTATCACAATCAACAATTTTACAAAGAATTCACTAGTGATGACCAGATCCGAGAAGTTCATGACTACAAATATGAGCTTGGAATCTCAAACAAACACAATGACAATGCGGCTGAATATGAACCTTATGAATATGCATGTAACTCACAATCACATGGTGTGATACCCCTGCTCCGTAATTTGTTAATTGGTCCTTGATACGAGTATGATTATGTGTCTAATATGATTTTGTGTGCCATTATGTGAAAATATGTGGTTTTGAATTTCTATCTGTTCACCGTAGGAATATCTGTTTAATTATCTGCTTTGGAAATTAAATTGAAGGCCTTACCGGCCACAGAACCCGAAATTGATTGCGCCATTATAATTGGCATAATTTTTAGAACCTACGGTGAAATTTAATTAAAAAATTGATCCGGACCAGATTAAGTTGATTAAATTGGTGAATTAGTGCCCAATTATTCATTATTATTAAATTGAATTAGTGGGTTATGTTGTAAAAAGGGCACTACATCTCTATTCTCTCTTCTTGCTTCATTTGACTGAATTTGGGCTCAAAATAGAGGGAGAGCCGGCTATAGAGAGAGAGAGGAGAGAATTGTACAAGTTTGATCTTGAAGGCTTGGAAATTTGGAGTCCAACTCTAAATTGGACCATAGAAATAAGAATTGGGCTTCTAGGTAAGCATTGATTCTTGAATTTATGAGTTTAGTGTGTAATCTTGGGTGTTGAAGATTTATTTGTGATCTAGAGTATGTAGTGAGTTGGTTTTGTTGAATTGGAAGACAATATGTGCATGCATGTAAGAAATTGCTTTAAAATTTGCATGTTGAGCACAAATACGTATAATCCATGTGAGATTTTAAGGGAAACTCATGTTTTGACCACCTCTTCACCAATTAAGTTGAGGATAATGGGCATCTCCCACATGCATGTAGAAATCAGGGGAGAATAAGTCTTGAATGTTTGAATTTGGGCATGTTGGTGATGAGTTTGAGATATTTTGGGACATGCATGTAGATAGATCAAGAAATTGAGCTTCCTAATGTTGTAATTTGATGTTTGTACCATGTGAGTACATGAATATTTGAAGTTTGAGCTGTTATATGCAAGAAAGGTTGGGTAGAAAGTCGAATTGGAGCTCAAGAACACAATCTGGAAAACCCAGAATTTTGATGTCTGCTCGAGCGGGAGAACTGCCGCTCGAGCGGAGATTTCGAGCTCCCAGTATTTTCTTGCAGGCTTGGTGTCCGCTCGAGCGGGGATTGATGTGGGATGAACTTCCGCTCGAGCGTCCGAGTTCACGCTCGAGCGTAAAAATGATGCATCCAGTACTTTTTACAGACATAGCGTCCGCTCGAGCGGGGAAGTTCACGCTTGAGCGGTGAGCTATGTTGAGAGGCCTTCCGCTCGAGCGCCGGTATGAACGCTCGAGCGTAAATTTCACCTATCCAGTACTTTTGCAGGCCTCAAGGGTCCGCTCGAGCGGGGAAGTCCACGCTCAAGCGGAGACCCTATTTTCTGAAATTTTGAAAATACATTTTATGTTTTGTTTTCTGTTCTCTTTCATTTTTAAGTACTCTTAGGCATGCACTGAGCATTGTAATTGAGTTAAAGAGATAAGAATAAAGCCTAAAGAGGAATATGTGAATTAAAGAACGGATTGAATTAAAGAACGGATTGAATTATTTAGGCATGTAGGGTCAAGGTCCAGGGCAACTCCACAAGCCGATCACTGTGAGTAATATCTGAAATACATATTGTTGTCCAATTGCTTACTTCTATGTAAGTTTTGTAAGGTTCATCAATTTTGAATGGTGGACAAGTTTGACATAACAAGTTTGAAAGGCTTAAATGCCAGTTTGATATGACAAGTTTGAAAGGCTTAAATGCCAGTTTGACATAACAAGTTTGAAAGGCTTAAATGCTAGTTTGATATGACAAGTTTGAAAGGCTTAAATGCCAGTTTGATATGACAAGTTCAGAAGGGCCGAAAGGCAAGTCTGATACGAAAGTTTGGTGAGGCCAAAAAGGCCAGTCTGATATAAACATTCGAAAAAGGGCCAAAGGCCAGTTTGACATGAATGAATTGGGCCAAAGGCCGTCTGATGTATAATGTTCCAATGTATTTTCTTTATTTGATATTATTCACTGGGCTTTCACTCACGCTCATTCATGTATTTGTAGGTGAGCCAAGAGAGGTCCAGACCCAGCCCCAGTGAAGTCTGTATGGAACAACCGGGTTTTTGAAGAGTCAACCCATGTGTCTCACGCAGGAGACTCGCCTTCACCTTTTGTCATTTTGTTTTATGTTGTTATATTGGCGAAGTCTTTGTATATGTTTGTATATAGTTTCACGGGTTGACATATTTTTGAATGATCCTGTCTGTACAGAACTTTTGATACTTTAATTCTGTTATGAGTTATTAATGTTCATATGCATGACTTGCTTGACGTGCCATGTAAGCACAGCTCTAAGAACAAAGTTTTTAAATTGCTTCCGTTTAGCCCCCATTAACTCTGTTAAAATACGTTTGGTTCGGTTTGAGGCCGTAGGTAATCTCACGATTACTGGCCGGTTATGTCCTTAACCCACGGGGGCGGGTTCGGGTCATGACACATGGAGTTGTGCTGATCCCAGCATATTTGAAAATAACCCACACACCATGTTCACAGAAAGGGGAATAATAGGTTACGAGTAATTCAAATTATTTGTTCTCTCATTCTGAAAAAAGCCAACCTTGACATAACCTGAAGTTCTAGTACTTAGGATTTTGCAATAGGCAAAGCCACAAAGGAAATATGCTGTCTATTTTAGCAAATCATAATATTTGCAAGCTAGATTGAAGGTTCCATGGCATTACTTCATGGGATGGTTTTAGTAGAGTTAAGAGCAGTGCCAAGTGTTGGGATTTATACCATATTCCACCAACGTAAACGGGGAAGCACACTCACGTACACACCAAAGAGAAAAACCAATCACGTATAGAATTACGTGGTTCAGCCCAAATTGCTTACATCCACGGGAGAGAGAGCTTCCACGATGAATAAAATAAAGAATACATGTGAGATGGCCAAAACACTCAAAACCTACACCACTACCGGAACCCCATGCTCAAGAGTAGTTGAGTCATTGCTCACCTGGGTGCCCACGATATTTTTCTCTCACCCCTTACATCTCTATTTTTTACCTCACTACTCTCTCAAAGAAACCCTATAGTCCACATGACTATTTATAATAATCTACCAATGAGAATCCTAACTCTATACAATTAGGTAACCAAATCCTACACATATTAGGTTTCTCAGTAGATTCCAGATTCTACTATCTTAACCCAAGTATATGTATAAATCAATCTAATAACTGTATGAGACCCACCTTTATCACATGGGCAGATTAATCCTAAGACCAAGGCCATGCATTGGGAAGTTTAATCTCCACACTATAGAGATGGGCTACTTCATTAGGCTAAAAAAGCAATTGGTTGGTTATGTTGAATACATGGTTGTATGAATCGTACGATTTGATACGATTTTCATATAAAACAATTCGACTTGCATACTAGAATTGTAAAATCAAATTAATTAGATGATTCATTGTCATAATCGACATGAATCGTCCGATACACACGATTCAAATTTCTTTTTCTTTTTTTTCCTCCTAACCAACTCTATTAAACGACATCATTTGACGTCTTTAACTAAAAAAGAACGCACAAATAGAAGAGGAGTCGAGAGAGACAAATTGAATTGAAGACGAAGTTAAGCTAGGGTTTGAAGAGAGAGAAGATGAAGGAGACAAAGTATAATCTCCAATTAGAAGCAAGACACCAACAAAGGGTAGAACAAGGAAATGCCTATGATCCTATTTCTCTATCGGATATGGAATCTGATGATGAGTGGATAATTGAAAAAGATCCTGCCCTACTTGAGTACACCGCATGGCTAGATATTGATGAACGTTTTCAAGTTCAAGTGGGATCAAGTGACAAAAAGAGGAAGAGAGGTAATATACTTTTATGCATTCAAAGTTCATGGGTCTACTGCCTGAATGTTCAAAATGACAAATACGAAACTTCTTACTCTTATTTGTAGGGCCTAGAAATCTCAGCAAGACAAGTAGAGGGAAACAAGTGGTTGAAGTTGATGATGATGATGTTGATGAAGAATAGATAGAAAATATGGAGCAAGTAGATGTTGGAAGTGAAGATGACGAATTGATCAATGTTCTTGATGATGACATGACTGATATTTAGAAATTAGACTTCAATAGTCTGTTGTGTTGTATGCCACTATGCCTAATGATGTCATTTTGGATTTTGAATTTTGTCAAAAGCTAGTTTTTGAGGCTTGAACTTTGGTTTGATCTATAAACTTTTGGAGCTTCCTTTTAAATCAATGACAGTTGAAACAATTATGCATGAAATTTATATTATATTGTTAATTTTTTCATTTTAAGCACTATATTTGTCATTTTATATGTATATATATTTTTTATATAATATATATATAATGTTTGATTCGATTCACGATTCAATTTTTTAGAAATACGATTCACGATTCGATTCGTGATTTGACAAATAATGCCACTTCCTACGACTTCCTTAAAAACAAGCTTGCAGGTGCAATGTCAATGCCATAAAAGACATAAGTAAAGGCCTAGGTGAGATGGTGGGACTCCGTCCGACAAGTGCTATTAGAGCTAGGTTGTCATTGGTTTGAGTAGCGGGAGTGTCATCGCGAAAGAGGGATTGTTGGGTACACAATCCTGCTTCCTATGACCACTGTAGAATCCGAGCTTGCGGGTGCAATGTTGAACGTCATAAAAGACTTAAGTGAAGCCATCCCTAAGTTTTAGGAGACAAGGTGAAACCCAGTATGACAAGTGGTAAAAACAGGGCAGCAGTGTCCACCTGTTTAAGGACACACTAAATGCAGTGTGTCTAACATTGCCACAGAATCTACCTTGCACTCAACTTAATCAATTCTCTAGATCCTTAAGCTACAGAAATTTCTTTTAAACAGGCTTGACTTGTTCCTAATTTTCAAAAAGATACTTATTACCGATGAAATATGAATATTTCTACCAACCGCTTCGAGATTAAAACAGGCCATAGACTCATACGGCAGTCAAGAACTCTTCATTTAAACATAATACAAATTCAACAACATGAATTACAACTGCATACAATAAGTGGTTCCATAAAAAACTACATAAGTCATATCATTACAAACAACATAAGCACATCTGAAAGATCTAATTCTTAACATTTTTGCAAGCTATCATCCACAACAACGCTAACCTTTTTATATCCAAAATTCGTGGGATGATGCAAAGAGTATTCCTCAGGGATCACTGCAGTCCTATTAACAAAGATTGTCCACAAAAACAGCACCATGAACACCACCAACACTCCACACCCAACTGCAAGAATCAACCCAGAAAGCATAGTTAATGGACAAGGAACTTTCTTATGCCCGGCTTTCCGATCACGGCCTTTATCGGAGTGAAGCCGGGGATCAACTGGCTGAGAATGCATCCAATTTGGGACACTCCTAACTCTAAAGTTCCATGAATACACAGTACTAGTCTGTACTGAATTACCACTAGATGAGCTTATTCCCACAAGAACCTCTTCTCCTTTCCACAATTCCCCCAAATCGATCGGAAAAACCATCAATGGATTGTATGGCTTCGCATTACCCATTTTACTCAACCTAATTTCCAACCCTTTCGAACTCGCGTCGTAATCGATCCAAGTCCGTAGCTTCACTCCACTGTTGAGAACCAAATTGAGAGACGAAACATTGCTAACCCTAGCTGAAACAAGACTACACACATCAACACCCACATGATTCGCATTCTCATCGCCCACATTGCTGTCCATCGAAGTATCGAATTCAATCCCAAGGAATTTAATTCCCCGGGAAAACCCGAACGAGGTTTTACCGGAAAATTTCTGGGGGAAATTAGTGGGGAACGATTACCAGAGCAAGTCCATCGCCGAAATGGGGAGAGATTGAGAAGGAGAAGTCGGTGGAAAACGAAATGGGTTTGATGGGGTGGTTCGATTCGAGGAATTTGAAGGGTTTGGTGTGAATGAGAAGACCAGAGCTCGAAGCAATAGGACGAGTGAGATGTATTGAAGAACCGCCATTGACGATCTCGGCGTCGCCGAAGAGAGCCAAGTCGGAATCGAAGCTAGGGTTTCGATGGAGAGTTGGGAGTGAGAGTGAGAAAATGGGTTTGGAAGCTAGGGTTAGGAGAGAGAAAATTGTGAGGAGATGGGTTGAATCCATGATCAACGGTATTCGATTTCACTTTCTTGTTCGGAAACGAGTACTCTGACGAGGAGGATAGGGTTTGTGGATCTGGATTTGTAAGACTGCCAAAAAAAAAATAAAAATAAATAAATATATAACTATGAGTTTTTTTTTTTAATATTAAAATAATAATAATAATAATTTAAAGAATTGATCGACTTTTCGAACTATTTAAGAAATTATTTTTAAAATCGTATATTTAAAATACAATATCAAGTTGACATAGATCACGACATGTTAATGTGGTAAGTTGAAATCGCATAATAAAAATGCGATTTCAAATTGACATGGCTTCTATTACGCTAACGTGACAAGTTAAAATTGTATTTTTAACATTCAATTTTGACATAAACTCACATTTTGAAAGAGTGGTGCTATTAGACCCCATAAATAATTTTGGACCCCCAATTTCTTTGGACTCTTATTTATAAATTTTGAAACCCTTAGGTGTCGTTTGGTAACACTTACGTTTTCAATTTTCTGTTTATATTTACAAAAATTTTAAAAACTCAAATAAAAACTTGTTTGGTAAAATTTTTGATTTATAAATCAGTGGTCTTAGTTTATAAATTTGGCTAAAAAATGAAAACACAAAAAATGTGTTTTCGTTTTGAGTTTTGAGTTTTTTTTTTTTTACCACCCAACACTCGCCACCATTTTCCACCACCGTCTTCCGCCACACCACCACCGACCACCGACCCACCCACCCCCCACCACCACTCACCACCCCACCTGCCACCACCACCACCCACTACCCGCCACCACCACCCGCCAGCCACCACCCACCTGCCACCCACTTCGCCCACCACCACCCACCTGCCATCCACCCGCTACCACCCACCACCCGCCACTACCATTCACTGCTCGCCACCTACTTGCTACCACCACTCACCACCCACCTACCACCACCATCCACCACCACCAGTTACCTGCCACCCACCCGCCACCACTACCACCACCCACTACCCACTACCACCCACCACCACCATCACCTACCACCCACCTGCCACCACCACCCACCACCACCACCACCACCACCACCACTACCCACTCGCTATCACATACCACCCGCCACCGTCACCCACCCACTTACCACCACCACCACCTGCCATCCGCCACCTATCTGCCACCACCACCCATCACCACCCGCCATCCGCCACCCACTTGTCACCACCCGCCACCACCACCACCACCACCCACTCGCTACCACCCACCACCCGCTACCATCACCCACCACCACTAACTCGCTCGCTACCACCCGCCACCGTTACCCACTCACCTACCACCACCACCACCACCACCCGTCATCTATCCACCACCCGTCACCACCCACCACTATCCGCCATCCGCCACCCACCTGCCACCACCACCCCACTCGCTACCACCCACTACCCGCCACCGTCACCCCACCCACCCCACCCATCACCACCAACTCGCTCGCTACCACCCACCACCCGCCACCGTCGCCCACCCACCCGCCATCACCACCCGCCATCTACTCGCTACCACCCGCCATCCGCCACCCACACCACTACCACCCATTCGTTACCATCTACCACCAGCTACCGTCACTCACTCACCACCACCCCACCACCACCACCCACTCGCCACCACCCACCACCCACCACCCACCGTTACCACTTTCCACCACCGTCTTCCGCCGCCACTTGTCACCACTTATCATTTCTCACTATTTTTTATATTTTTAAATTTTTTTAAACATTTTGTCAATTACCAAACACGTTTGTAGTTTATGTTTTTCTAAAAATAAACAAAAAATAAACAAAAACCAGTTTATAAATTTTTTGTAAATATAAACTGAAAACGTAAACGTTACCAAACACACCCTTAAAATTTCTTTTTACCCTCCCAATAATATCAAAATTTTCCTCACATATTCCACCCATTGAACACCCCCACACCCTAAAAAAAAACTTCCATTCCAAAAAAAACCCTAATTTCTGTGCCTCCTCTCATTCTAATTTCTCTTTCTTTTCACTCATCCCCTTTTCACTTCCTCCTCAATTTCCTACAGACCTCACTCATCCATCAACTTAAATTCCATGAAAATCCACACATATGAAGGGCGTTGACAAAAGGGGTGGATAAGATATCCTCGCCTGTTGTGTATCTGAAACTTGTTCTCCAACGATCAAATGAAACACTTCGTGTATAAGAGACAATGACGGTGCTATGAATGAGAAGTCTTTGTGACTTCATAAGTTGCTCCCTTTTCTTGTTTCTTTGTAAATTTAAATTTGTTGTTTCTTAATAAGCCCTCTCTCATACATGAATTGTTTCTTAATAACTCTCTCTCTCTCCCTCTCTCTCTCATTGCTTCTTCAAAACTGAATTTTTGAATTCTGGGAGTGTTAAGAATTTTAACCATTCAAAGTGTTAACAAATTTTTATGTTCAGACCTGTATTCTCGAACAAATAAGCTATGTTCGGAATGTATTCCCGAACAAATAAACAATGTTCGGGTCCGTATTCTCGAACTTGGAAAAATAAAAACTTCTGGGAGTGTCAAGAATTTTAACCATTGAAATTGTCAACAAATTTCCATGTTCGAATTTGGGGAAGATGGATGGGTGGTGCTGGAGGTGAGAGCTTTCACAAACCCTAATTAATCATGTAGTGGGTGTGTGTAGCTTGACTTTTCGTGCTCTTTTCGGATACGACTAGCCCTACAGTTCGGACCCCCGTGGTTCTGAATCTAATTCTACAAGTGCAATGTGAAATAGATAAACACAAATGAGTTCGAATTTGACAATTCTTTTAGAAAATCGATTTTGAATCAAAATGCTAAAAATGGACTGTTATGCCAAAAATGGATTGCTTTGCCAAATATAGAGTCGCCACCTAAATATTTTTGAGAAATTTAGGAAACCCATGACTCGTGCCAAAGGCCACGTGTCTGTCATCACCAAGATTGTCTCGGTTCAATAACTTAGGTACGAGAGGAGAAGGTCATGAACTGAGCACCCCACTCGCTCAATCAAAGATCGGCCTCTATTAATCATGATGTGATTCTTAACTACATTATATGCTCTTATTCCGATTATTAGACTAACTTTACTATGTGTTGCACACAAGTATAGACTAATTTGCAAAAATTGGAACATTTTGATTTCATGTATGTTTTTGAAAATTGTTTCAAATATGTACTACTTGAAAAAGTGATCTCATGTGCACATTTGATCAAATTATCCCAATTTAAGCAATTAGCCTTCATCCACAGGCATTCAAGAGTTATATCAATTAAGCACTTAGCCTCATGGTAATCATGCTCGACATGGCAACAATCACACTCATGCGATATGTTAAAGCAATAAAGCTTATCCCAATTCCCGATGCGAGCCAAAAGAGAGAAAATAGTTAGAAAAATGCATGATTCTAACTAATGCAATATGCCTAATGCAACACATACAATATGTAATTAATAGGCTCGGCTACTAATATGGCATTTGAAACAATTTGATAGTATGCGGTTTCAACACGTTTTCAACGAAGTATGTAAACTATAATGCTTAGTAAGAATGATGAGTCGAATCTCATGCATGCAAAACAAATGGATGCAAACATGGGAAATGCTAAAAGAAATACGATGTTCTAAGCTAACCATCATAAGCGAGTAAATAAAAGGGAGAAAGATGTGGGGTTGGAAGACATACACATTATTACATTGTTGGCCCTCACGCAGGAGGGTCCGAATAAATGGACTAGCTAATTAATTACCTAATTAACTAACTATTACAATACTCAAAATAAATTAACTACATTAGCTAATTAACTAGTTAACTAATTAGTACAACATTACATTAACTAACTATGTTAGCTAATTAATTAAATACAACACATAACTAGCTATTCTAGCTAATTAGTACAAATCAACTAATTAAACTAATTAATTACATTATAGAATTAATTAATTAACTAAGTAATTAATTACAAGTTCACTAACAACATACTACTATTAACATCACAAATCTAACGGGTCCCGAGGCGGATTTCCACCGAAAATGCCTCTGTTTGGCTGCCAAAATACTTCTGTTTTGCAGTTAGGGAATTGCACTGATTTTTCACCTCAGTTCCTGCTTTGTTCTGCAGGACATAGCACACTGCCTTGTTGGAAAAAGTGGCCGGCAACCCAGAAGTAGTGGCCGACCGACCATTAATAGTGTGCCCAATAAAAGTGGCCTGTCGGTCACTAATGTTATATATCTCCTGCTGCAACAGAAAATAAACAGAGCACAAATAGAGCATCCTCAGGGAATGTTTGTCCACCCTACCCCTCCTTATCATCAAACAGCTCAAAGGAGTGGAAGGCTTGATTTGTAAGCCACCAATCGGCGCAAATTCATTGCGTGATGACTTATAAACCAAGGGATATAATTTTGATAAATGCATAATGAAAGACTCGCAAACCTCCTTCCTATCATGATTTGATCAAGGGAAGTGGTTGACTTTGGAAACTCGAACCATTTCATCACTAACAAGTATGAAATGACTCAAGTCTCCATGTGTTCAATTAACGTCCGATTGAACACCGAATTATTTTATTATCTTAGTCCATTTTATCCCAATTTTAATTACCTCTTTTAATTACCTTTATATTCCTTAATTCATTTAGTCCAAAAATAAGATTAAGTCCTCTAATGGAAAGAAGTGTTAAACAAAGGGTTGTTTTAGGCATGAGAGAGATGTCATGCCATTGGTAATGAACTTCCGAAGAGATTAAACTATTAAGCACAACAATCTCTATCTCAAGCTTAAACAATCCATCAGTTGAAACAACTCTCAAAGCAAATGAAAAATCAAGAAATAAGAGAGGTTGCAAAGATGCTTACAAGTAAACACAAGTATGGAAAGCAAGAAATAAATGCTATCAACTCAAATAGGTTGTGGCTAAGGCCTAAACACCAAACCTATGAGGACCATTACACTACAAGCATACTATACAAAGCTTAAATGAAATAAACACCTCAAAACAGTCCTAAATTAGACTAAAATAGTGCTGGAATTGATGTAAAAAAAGCTAAAAGAGTAAGCTAAAATAATGGAGAATGTAAGCTAGTAAACAAGCATAAGGAGTGGTGGCTAACCCCTCTATTTTTTGGACCTCAAAACAATATTTTTAGCCTCTGAAAAACTAAAATTCAGTGGTAAAAAGGTCAAAAAATGTTGAGAAAAGAATAGGAAACATAAGGGCAAAAGCTTAGAGAACAAGGTTCAAAGAAGGGTGGTTAACCCCTCCACTTTTGGTAGCTTTAAACCACAAGTTTTAGCCCATAAAAAGAGTGTAAAAACAGTTCAAAATCAGCAAGAAAAGATAAAAAACAAGTGTAAAGATGCTCAAAATTATACATCTTGAAGCAAGGCAACTCTTTTGTTAACAAACCCACAAGTTCTTATTCTCAAGGGCTGAAATTTGAACTCAATAATCTCAGTAAGGAGAGTTCCAATATTGGTTTAAGAAGTGTTTGGGTAAGGTATGTATGTTGCAAGATAGAGAAAGAGATATAGATAGAGAAAGAATTTCAAGTTTTGGGATTTTTGAAATTTTTTGTAACCTAAAAACATGAGGGTTGGCCTTATATATATAGAGAAAAATAGCCTTTCAGATCAGAAATTTCTGTACAGGAACAGCTGGAGCTTGTGGGGGATAGCTAGCAAAAAATATCTACATTTTACACAAGTGGCCGGCAGGCCACTAGTAGTTGGTAGCCAGCCATAAAAATCTGCTTCTAGGCCCGGTTTCAAACGGGCATATCTCTTTCATCCAGACTTGGTTTCAGGTCATTCTTAAGTCTAAATTGAATCCTCGGAAGTCTACTTTCCAACGGAGGTAACTTCACTTCTAAATTCTAAGTGTGCAAAGAGATGTGTCTATTTTAGTGAAGGTTGCACATTTCTATCTTAATCGGATTGATGCCTAACTTCAAACCGCCATATCTCCCTCATTCGGATTCGGTTTTAGGTCATTCTTGAGTCTAAATTAAAGCCTCGGAAGTTCACTTTCTAATGGTGATGGCTTTACAACTAAAGTCTAAGTGTATAAAATGATATGCCTATTTTTGTGAAGGCTGCTCAATTCTCTCTTAACGGTTTCATACTCAACCATTTCCCCAATTAGTTTTCTTCCATCCTCTCCTATTTTCTTCAACTTCAAACCTCTAAATAAGATGTTTTAAAAGATTTTTTAAAGACTTCACCTTTCTTCAATTTATTTTCACTTTGTCCGTACTTGGTTTACCGAAAAGTGTAATATTTTAAATGAAATGTGAGCCTCGGAACATTATAAAAACATTTAACAAAATATTTTTAAAGAGATAGTTTTAAGGTCTAAAATAGTTTTGGTCAAAATGGGGTGTAAGGTTGGAATTTAGAAGCTCTTCTTGCTGAAGAAACTGAATGTTCGTATAGCATAACTTTTCATCATTGGGTGATCAACTTGAGGCGCCCAAGTCTTAAGGGTGGTAAAAAATAAGGTGTCTACAGTTGTCCCTTTTTGACAGAGCTCAAAGTCATGAAATGACGTGAGTGAATGTCAAAGCCCGAAGGTGACCCATTTTGATAAGGCCATTAAACTTGGGCAAACAAACAAAATGCAGATGCAGTTGGTTGAACCCGAGGATTGTCTACGTGTTCCATTGCAAGGAATCAAACCAGCGTAGTTCAGGGGCAAAATGTAGATACACAATGTAATGCAATAATACAAGTGATATACAGTGCAATGCAATAATATAATCAAACCACAAGCAGTGCTTACCTCACAAATACCATAAAGGGATGGAGACACAAAATCAAATTATGTTTTATATAGAAAAAAAGTGGGTATAGCCAAACGATGCCTAACACAGGCTAAGTGCCTACAACCTCAATACTGGCCTTAGCGCAACATGGATGTTTACACATAACAGAACCATGTTTTAACGTGAAAAGGGTGCGAGCACATGCAAAACTTTGTTTTTTGTAGAAAGAGAAAGAGTACAAGTAATTGGGTAATATGATATAAGTGAGGAATGATTTGCTAGGGAAAGATAATGATCCTAAATGCTGAATACAACAAGACAAAGAACGATGCAATGGATGCAGTGAATAAAATGGATAGGGGGCACAGGTCGAACCACATGCTATCTAGAAAAGGCATGGACACAAAACAAATCACGTCTAACACTGAAAAGGTATTGGCACCCTCAATACTGGCCTCAGCGCAGCATGGGTACTTACACATGACAGAACCATGTTTCAACGAGGGAAATGTATGGACACATGCCAAACTAAGCTTAACATGGAAAGGGTGCAGGCGATAAAACGGATAATGTAGTAAATGCATGCAATAAATTCTATATGTAATGTGATAGAAGTACTAGATAATAATGGATATGATGTAGCAGCTAGGAAGTGAAAGTACCTTACAGGGGCAATTGACGATGACTTACCTCATGCTGTTGGGGATCTTCCCATTCTTCTTGTTGAGCTTCCAAACCACAGGTACCACTTTTCTTCCTGGCCATGTTTGCAATTTTCTCTATTCTCTAACAGGGTGACAAATTAGGTTGGTTCAGTATCCAGAATTGAGGGGCATACAAGCTACCTTAACCTATGGGGCTACCATATAGATTTTAAGCCGATGATACACCCCTAGATATTTAAACCAGACTTTAGTCTTGGAAACTCCGGACCTTTGCATTCTAGGCCTCGACCATTCGAACTCTAGTTTCCACCGTCTCAATTGATCTCCTAGGAACTCACTACAAACACAGTCAAGTGGCTATACCAGGCTGCCTGAAGTCGTTTGGGTACGACAAACACTAAAGGAATTGCATTTTTAGAGGATTTAAGGTCTCCTAGACCTAGTGAGTGCACAAGACAGTGCGGGTAAGGTGCACAAGACAGTGCGGGTGAGGTGTACAAAATAGTGTGATACAAGTGCACAAGATAGTGCGTGGTGGGTGTACAAGACAGTGCGACGCAAGTGCACAAGACAGTGCGTGGTGGGTGCACAAGACAGTGCAATGCAAGTGAATGCACAAGACAGTGCTGTAGTGGGTGCACAAGACAGTGCGATGTAAGTGTGAATGCACAAGATAGTGCTGTGGAAGGTATGAAAGGTGCAATGTAAGTTGAATGCAAAAAAAAGTGTGGGTGAGTTAGATGCACAAAACAGTGCGATACAAGTTCAATGCACAAAATAGTGCGATGGAAAGTAGAATGCACAAAACAGTGCGATACAGGTGCACAAGACAGTGCAATACAAGGTGGCACTGGATAGTGCGATCCATGATGCGATACAAGATGCACAAAACAATGCGATACAAAGTGCATACGATAGTGCGATATAGGGTGCACAAAATAGTGCTATGCAGGTATACCAACTAGTGCAATACAGGGTGCACAAGATAGTGCGATGTAAGTGCACAAGACAGTGTGATGCAAGTTGGATGCACAAGACAGTGCGATACAAAGTGTACAAAACAGTGTGATACAAGGTAGAATGCACAAGATAATGTGATGTAGGATGAATGCATAAAACAGTGCTATATGGGTGCACAAGACAGTACGAGTGATGGTAGAATGCACAAAACAATACGATACAAAGTGAAATGTACAAAATAGTGCGATGCAGGTGAGAGATGCATGGTATGTCGAGGGAACTAAGCAGTACTTAGAGTAGTGCATCATGTACCTTATGATATGAGTGTAGGGCAACTTGCCATAACTCATTGAAATGTAACACAAAGGGAGGCAACTTAACAAAACTCTGTTAAGTGCAGAACAAAGTCAAGAGCAAGAGCAACCAATTAGGCAATTCAAATTAACCAGGGTGTATGAGCATGCATGCATAATCCAAAACACATGTTTTAATCAGAGGGGAGATGGCAATCCCGAGAGAGTTTTAAATTGGTTGGAGATAACTTTCAAAAGCTGAATCATATTAGAATCATCATGGGGGTGAGCCCACTCTGATTCAGGGGAAAGTGCCAACAAATGGCTCTGAGTGGATTGAGGAAAATGTTGGGTTCATGCCCCTTGTTCGAATGATGACCCGATCAAACGTACTGAAAATTGCCCCTAGTGTCCAGTCATTGGCCACCGGTTGGGTTCATGCCCCTTGTTCGAATGATGACCAGATCAGACGTACTAAAAATTGCCCTTAGTGTCCAGTGATTGGCCACTGGTTGGGTTCATGCCCCTTGTTCGAATGATGACCAGATTAGATGTACTGAAAATTGCCCTTAGTGTCCAATCACTGGCCACTGATTTCACCATTATGCAGACACATGTAATGGGGACCATCAGATCCTGAAACAGTTGCTAACCAATTAGACTCATGCTTCTCTTCTGACATATTGAGAACTTACTCCAGTCCCCTCCAAAATAGTGACAAATTCCTCATATACATTTTGCAATGATCATGAACACGATGCCCCTTGTATGGGCACTCTCAGCTCGTTTATGAATTCCACACATGGACTTGTTTTTGAGTTTGGAACGAACATTCGTGTATGGAATTTTGACCATGCCACTGTGTTAGACTTTTGAGCAACAGACTCGCTACTCTTCGAGCGATATACATGCTATGGTGACTCGATGAATAGCGACATGCTATGGTGACTCGATACAAAGCACAGACTGAGACAAACACCAAGCACGACACAACAGAACTCACGACTGACCCAAAAGCAGAAAAAGATTCAAAGTAATTGATCATTCATAATGCCCCTAGTATTACTTATGCTCCCCTTAAAACTCAATTTCGCAGAACTCGAGTTTTGATTCCTTTTTTGTTGCTCAAGTTAGAGATTCTACTGATAAGTTCAAGTTGAAAATTTATCTACTTGTTGATTTAAGCTAGTTCTTTCTTACCCAACGCAAGTATGTGATACGTACAGCAGTCGGTGTAGCTCATGGATTGATGCAAAGCTGACGACGTGAATTAGGCAAGATGATTGGGTCGAGATGAATAAGATAGATATGGTTGAGACCGAATTTCAGGATGAAGTTGCCTACGTATCCCAAGAATAGGAATCAAGTCAACGTAGTTCATGGCTGAGGTTCACTTGGGTGTTAACACTCTCATTTTGTGCTCTAACTTTTGCCAAAGTCGCCCCTTCGGGGTTTTCAACCTTGCGAGTTATATTTTTTGATTTCTCATTTTTTATGCTCTAACTTTTGCCTAGGTCGCCCTTTCAGATTTTCGGCCTAGCAAGCCTTTCAAGGATAGCGTTACAACACTTGTGGTGAATTTGATCAATAGTCATCTTTACTCTAACACTGAAACTGGCTTCGCCTTGATTTGAGCTTGGCTCTCCATTCTCTTATGCATGCTTTCTTTCTTTTTTTTTACTTCATTTTCAGAGTTGGTTCTTTTCGCAATGTGTTACCTTCTTGCATTGGCTTCCTCGAATTCTTGCTTGCATTTCATTCCAATGAATCACAGTTGATTGGATTCCATTGCAATGGATGTCCCTAGCTTGATGGTTGACTTCTTTTCCCTTTTCTTTTTTCTCCTTTTCTTTTATTTTCTTTTATTTTCTTCTTCTTCTTTTGGTTTCTTTTCTTCTTTTCTCTTTGAAATAATGAAAACCCCAAGGGAGAAATTCTATGATTTGTGAGGTCTGAAATCCGCCTTGTACCAAAATGATCACCTAACAGCGAAGAGAATCCCCAGTACAATGTAGAATACTACGCACAATTCTAAACTTATCTTTGCAAGTTTTGCAAAAGAAACAACTTAAAATTTTTGAAAGCATGAACGGCTTTGCGTTGATAAGTCAGAATTCACTCTAACCATTCGAGGGATCCTTCTCAACACTCGAGCTTATTAACAGAATCTCATTCAAAAAACAATTCAAAACAAATTCAAAGCCTTTTTCTATTTGTAAAATGTCGCACATGCATCATTATAGGCACAATAAAATGATCAGAAACTTGACTGCCACTTTCTTATAAAGATAAAGACCCGAGGGTACACGAGAGCGACTCAAAGGAAAAGACTCAATTGATGCAACAACGTAAGAAAAGACAAACAAAACAAAACTCACAACAACTATTTGCAGGACCCAACTCAAAACAAAATAAGCATTTTTGAGACAAAAGGGGTTTTCTTTCTCCATGTCCATCTGCAGAATTTCAAAAACAACTTCGAGTAGCCCACGGGAAGGTCCAGACTTGCCTTCAATTCAACAATACTAACATCTGCACCCAAAAGGATTGATTTCTGACTTTTAAGTTAGGTCTCACAGATGGAACCTCATAATTACATTGTCCCCACAGATCTTCTTGAGACCGTGCCCCTAGTGCAGAAGGTCCTTTCTAAATGCTTTCGACAATTCCTCTAGCTGAGACTGAGGTTTATCATTCTAACCACCAGTGCTGGCATTTGTAGAGAGTCCACTGCTTCATCGAGCTTGAACTTACCAAGATCGAGTAAACTTTCCATATCTTCAAAGATTTGCTCATTTTGCTTAGATTGGGATCAGAAGATTTAGGAATGAACACAGTGGGTTCGGGCTCATTAGCGGGTATAATGTGTTGGTGAGGGTAATGGTTGGTTATTGGCAAGTTGTGGGCGGGTTTTATGTTATGGCATGGCAATCTATTGCAGTTAAGGAGAGGATTATTGACAGTTTTGGGCTGTTCAGGTGGGGTGAAGACCTTATTGTCAATCAAGTCTTGAATTTCATGGCGAAGGCGAAAGTAACGGTCAGTATGATGACCGTATTGTTGATGGAATGCACAATATCAGGTAGAGTCGTGTTTAGATGGGAGAAGATTAGGGAGAGATCGAGGATTGAGTGGTTTGAGATACCTTTTCTCCATCAATACCTTTAATGCACAGGTTAGGCTTATATAGCGTTGGGCGAAGGTTTGTTTTTGGGAGGAGGAAGCATTAGGTTTGGAAATATTGGCAAATGGGTTGGCAAGTGTTGGCCGGGTATTCATGGGCTTGGGGCTGGAATTAGGATGGGTGTTTCTGGTAAAGCATCAATTTTTATTATTTGCTCCTTAATTCAAAATGCTCTCATCTTGAGCGACAAAAGTATTATCCACAGTCTTTGCAACAACTTCAAGCACTTGTTGCTTGTTCAACCCTTTGACCTTCAAAGTCTCAATAGCCCACCAAAGTTGTGTATAGGGATCAATACTTATCCCGACCTTGTTCTTGCCACTTGCTTTTGCTTGGCCAAGGGATTGAGTGGCTATATTGAAACGAGGCCCATTTGTTGTTGATCTGTCATCACCCAGACTTGAGATAGCTTTGGGTTGGCCTTTTTCAACTGCAGCTTGCCCCAGAATTGGAGAGCTTTTTGACGAGATCGAAACCCCAAATGTTAAATCCGCCACCATTTCTTAAAGGTCTTCAATCATTTCCAACATCTCAGTAGTAGTGGGTTTGGCCATTTGGCATTCTTGGCTTACCCGAACTGAATTGGGTGCATCCATCATGCACAAATTAGTACTTTCAACAATGAACACCTTTGGCTTGGGTAGATGAGATGGAGTGATATATATACTAGGGTTGAAGGTAGATAGCAGTGTATAGATGAGGTTAAGGCGAGGAGGATGTACTTGGTTATAGATGGGAAGTGGCTTGGTGTAGACGTCCCCGAACGCCCCGGGAGGATGAGTCCCGTTCCGTTCGTTTTGGGCTCACTACAGTTCAGGACTCAAATTGTCACGATTCTTAATCTGAACCAAAGAGTCCAAATCCAGCAAATCGTTTTGAGAAAACAGATTTTTAGAAAGAAGTGCCAAACATGGACTGCTTTGCCAAATACAGAGTCGCCACCTAAATATTTTATTTTGGGAAATTTAGGAAACCCTGACTCGTGCCTAAGGCCACGTGTCCGTCATCACCAAAGTTGCCTCGGCTCGGGAACTTGGGTACGATTGGGGAAGGTCACTTCGTGAGCACCCCCGCCCGCCCGATCAAAGATCGGCCTCTACTAACCATGATATCTAGTTTTGAAAACATTATGCGTTCTTATTCCGGTTATTAGCCTATATTTACTATGTGATGCGCACAGCATACAAGTATAAACTGGATCGCCTGAATTGGAACAAAACATTTCATGTTTATTTTTTAAAGTGGTTTGCTACTCGCAAGTAGGCTTAAAATGTGGATTTTGCCACCCTCGGGTGGGCTTAGAAAACATGGTTTTGCCACTATCTAGTGGGCTTAAAACTCACAGTGAATGAATAGTTCCAATCCAAATAACCCAACCTTCACCCATAGGCATTCAGGCAGTTATATCACATAAACACATAGCCTCATGGTAAGCATGCTATCATGGCAGTCACTCACACGCATGCAAGGATGCTAAAGCATAAAACTTACCGAGTACTCCAAGCTAAAACAGAAGCTATGTTAGAAATCCATGCATGATCCTAACTATACATAAATGCTTAATGCAACACATGCAAAATGCAACTAAGATAGGCTCGGCTATTCTAAACAAGGGATATGAAATGCTACAGCTAACATGTATTCAACTCGGAATTGAAATACAATGCAGTGGGTATGATGCGCCGAGCCCGGTGCATGCAAAACAGATGAATGAATGCAAACATACTATCATACTGTATGCTAATTGAAACATGCCCTAATCTAACCATCATAAGCTAGTAAATAAAAGGGAGAAAGACGTGGGATTGGAAGACATACATCACACGCACGGACACTTATTACAACATTACCCTTGCTCGGAGGGTCCGAATAAATAATACAGTCCCAAATAAATAGTACAGTCCGAATGAATACAAAATCCTAATTAATTAACAAATTAATCTAGGAAAGCAGGTAAATTAGCACGCAAATCCATGGACCGCCTCAGCTCTGTTCCGAATGATGAATGATGCATGCTTGAGTTGCCTTGCGCGGAAATCCATTGCGATGCCCCGGCTTGCCTCTGTTTGCAATTGTTCTCGAAATGCTGTGTAAGGCTTTAGAAAGCTGTTGATTCTTGATTTGCTGCAACAGAGAGCAAGAAAGGGACATGGCAAAGTATTTTCACATATGTATGCTTGCCTCGATCCTCGTGCCATCAATCACGCATCTCGATGCATGATGGCCGAAGAGTCGAATTGCACGACTCAATATGAAATGAATGCACATATAAACATAACAAGACCGAGACTCCATCATGGTTAATCCGGAGTGTCGGCGACTGGGAATTGAGACACGTTCCGTCACTCGGAGTACGAAATGTCCCTCGTTTCCCGTGCTTGGACTAACTCCTATCCCAAGCATAATGCAATATGCATGACATGCATGAATGCGACTAATATACATCCTAGCATACACAATGCTATGAAATGGCATACACAATGCACGATGTAACATGGCATACACAATATTCTAACATGCAACCTAGCATACGCAATGCTATGAAATGGCATACACAATGCACGATGGACTTACACCAACATGAGTGGACCTCAGCCACACTCACATCAGTGGCCATAAGATGAAAATGAGACTATCGTAATGCGTGCACACATGCGCGCAAACCGAGGACCGAACCTAAGGCATAGTATGCGACTCTAACAAGGCATGGCAAGGCATGAAATATGGCATACAAGCATGTAATTTCCAGCACTGAAACATGATGCTAAATGGCCCCGAAACATGGAAACATGGCACTCGATGCATGAGATGAGCCCCGAAACTCAAGACTAGGCACATGTATTGACTTATAGCTATACAAAGCATGCATTATTTGACTACAAAGCACATAGACAGAGCCAAGGCAGTCCCAAAACATGATCATTTCTAGTTCGAAGCATGACCAAAAGATGCTAGCATGATGGACTAAAATAGCATGCAACTTTGACTAGCAAACATGGTTTACATGGCATGTATATGAATCGCATTAGAACTCACCAAACCAGCAAAAATCAGTGAATAAAATGCATCAAAATATGCCCAAATAACCTCTGAAATGCAGCCAACACATGCAAAAATGAGGAGTTCCTTTAAAGGGGCATACAAGGGGTTATTAAGCACATACAAGATGGACATTTAGCATGGCAAAACCAACTTTGAAAATGGAATATAACAGCCTTGAAACTCACAAAATGGGCCCTGAAATCAGCCTCGGAAACATGCAAAGAAAGGCCTCTTTGAGAGGCCTCGAATGGGATTGCTCTACACATGCAACATAGACATAAAAATATGGCCAAAGGGGCCTTGGACAGAGCCAAGGAAGACCTAAAAACTCACAGAATGAGGCTTGAAACATGACTTCGATGCATGCAAAATAGAGTCCCTTTGGATGGCCAAACATGCTAGTAAAGAGAATGAGGGGTGAGAGGGTCACCCCTCCATGATTTTGGAGCTCAAAGACATATCAAGGCCATTGAAAATCCACTGGATTTCAGTGGCCAAGAGGCCAAAACAAGGCCAATGCAAATGCTCAAATACAAGGCTCAAAGCATGAGGAAATGAAGCATGCAAGGTCAGAGATGACTCCAAACAGAAAAGTGACCTCAAACAAACTTAAAGAGGAGGTCAAAACAAGAATTTTTCCAGTTTATATCAAGCTTCGAAAATATTCACAAGTAAGGCTAAAATATGATGCAAAAATAGCCCCAAAAGAGAGATAAGAGACAAGAGGTAGCAGATGGCCTCAAACAGTAAAGAGCCCTTCAACAAAGTTGAAGAGAGGCTAAAAAAAAGGTACTTTACAGTTTGGCTCGAAGCCCAAAAATGCTCACAAATAAAGCTAATGTATCATGCAAGATAAGCCCTAAAAGAGAGATAAAGCACAAAGGGGGAGTAGAAGATCTTAAACAGGAAAAAGTCCTCTATCAAACATGAAGATGAGCTCAAAATAAGACGATTTCCAGTTCAGGTCGAAGCCCAAAAATGCAAGAAAAAGGGGCTAAGATATAGAGCAAAATGATGCAAAAATGGGGAAAATAGGGACTCACCCTTGAAGAGCCGACCTCCAGCAGCTTTTGGTCCAAGATTCTGAACTTCCAACCTCTGCAAATGGCCTCCAAGTTGCTGGAATGGAGTGTGGAGGTGGTAGGCTATGGGTTGGTGTGTAAATGGTGCAAGATCAAGGGTGTTTTGAAGCTTGGATGAGAGATATGGAGGGGTTATATGTATAAAGCTCCAACTGGTTTTCTCACCCTTAGAAAATGAGGTGGGGTGGTGGTTATATAGAGGGAGAGAGGCCAAAGAAAAAGGGGGGGGGGGGAAAAACCAATTCAAATTTCCCCCCAAAAGGATAGACCCTCGGACAAAGGGTCTGGTGCAAAATAGCTGGCACAGCTGGAATGCACCAGGAGAGAGAAGAATGGCCGGCCAGGTGCAAAAGGTCCAGGTGGCCGGCCGACCACCTCCCCTGGCCGGCCGGCCAAGGGTCAAAAGGGTCAACAAAGTTGCTGGCCGGCCACCCCAGAAAGGTGGCCTCCCATGTGTGTACAACACAGCTGTATGGTCAAAACCCAAAAAATGTAACCCAGGAGAGAGAAAAACCAACTTTTTAGAGGGGTTCAAAAGGGTCAAGAACAATTGATGGCCGGCCTATCCATATTGGTGGCCTCCCAGGTGTGTACAACACAATGGTGTGGTGGAAAGTCAGAAAAAGTGGCCCGGGAATGGAAAAAGTCAGCTTTCTAGTGAAGAAAATGGGCGATGAAGAGCGATGAAGGAATAAAGCTGGTTTTCAGAACAATTGCTGGCCTCCCACCTTCCTACAACCTCTCTAACAATGAAAATAAGGTTTCCACCAAAAATGAGCCCAAACCGATGCAAAACGAAGGTTCGGGGGCCAAAACGCGCGGTCCGGGGGCCTGAAAACTGACTATTAAGCACCGGAGGTGGCGTTCGACCACGAAGTTGGTCTCTCGGGCCACAGTGTCCCTCAAAAGGGAGGAAACAAGGTGTATGCCAAAAACTAGAGCAAACGGAGGTAGTTAAGCGGTCCCGAACCGAGGCACACGGCCGACGGCTCCAAAAACCGGAAACCGGGCTCCAAACGGGAAAAATGGCCTACGACCATGAAACGTAGCCTACAACCACTGAGAGATGATCTACAAGACTTCTCCCTCCCTTCGGGAAGAGAAAACAGAGAAAATGGGACCTGGTTCGCAAACCGAGGCAAAGCACAAAAGAGCCCCGAAGTCCGGAGGCAAGGCTCTCAGCCGAGACTCCGCGACCTCAGAACGAGCACAATATACGACATCACCAAGGGCTCAATTGGTGACGTCTGAGTCTTAAGGTCGTCAAAAATGGGGTGTCTACAATTGGTGGTAATATTGGTTCTCGAGGTGGAGCTATTGTTTGGTTGTCGATGAGATTCTGAACCTCATGACGAAGGCAGTAGCAACGATCGGTGCCATGACCGCGCTGCTGATGGTACACACAGTATTTGGTGAGGTTATGTCTAGCAGGGAGTGGGTCAAGAATTGGTTGGGGATCAAGGGGTTTGAGATACCCTCTTTCTATCAGGATTTTTAATGCGCTGGTTAGGCTCATATGGAGATGGGTGAAAGTTCTGCCTTGAACTCGGGTTAGGCTGGCTATTTGTGGGTTGGATTTGACAAGGGGGTCGGCAGTTTTGGTAGTGGCGACGGTATTGATTTCAGTGGGTTCAAGAATAGTGCTACTGCTAGAATTGGTACTCCCAAAAAATACCCTCCTTGTTGGTTTGCCTGTATTAGGAATAATCCCCTTGTTAAATGCACTCTCAATCTGCACCCTTAATTTATGCAAATTTTTAAAAGTGAACAGTGGAGTGACTATTAACTTTTGTAACATATTAGGCTCAAGGTTCTGCACCATTATCCGTATTTGGTCCCTCTCAGAAGGTTGATTTGTCATTTGTGCTGCCTTTGCTCTTCATCTTGCAACAAATTTCATAAAAGGTTCTGTAGGATTCTGGTGGGTTGCTTCAAGCTCTTGGGTGGTCATTTCAATTTGGGTATTGGAAGAATACTGATTGACAAACGTCTCTGCCAATTCTTCCCAGTCCTGTTTCATTTTATCTTCCAACTTGGCATACCAAATGGCTGCTATACCCGACGGGATTCTTTCATATAGAGAGAGTTTTTGAGGCTTAGTCAAACTCATCGGTTTCAGGACGTCCAAGAAAAGCCAGACATGTTCCATAGGATCTCTAGGCCCGTCGAAACGGTCAATATGTGGCATTTTGAATTTGTTTGGGAGTCTTACGGCAGCCTTGGTGTACCCATCCTCAATGTCGGGAATGGAGTTAAGTCCTTGTGCCTTTTTAAATTGTTTCTCAAGGTTAGCAATTTTTAACAAAGTTGAGTCAAGATCATCAATATCAAGGGGATAAAGCCCCTCATTAGGCTGCACTAGGGGTCCAAAAACTCGAGCTTGAGCTAACCTTTCTTGGGGATCCGGACCTTGCAAATCTTCAATTAGCGAAGGTGGGTCAAAGTTCGGTTGGGGGCTCAGGATTGGATGTGTAGTAGATGCCCCAGATAGGCATTGTATTTCAGCATTGGTCTTATCTTGCATGGCAATTCCCTGGCTTAACATCGCTATCATGGCCACAATTTCTTCTAGACTCTGTGTCATCACGGGTCTACTGAGTTGGCAATCGGAGAAATGGATAAGTGTTAGCTAAGAGTTGACTAACAAGGATTTCGACCTGGTTATACTTTGATGTATCTGAAATGGATTAGAGTAGACAAGTTTGACTGGATTGGGCTTTTTTCGGTATTGGATGGCTCTTTTATGAGTTGGCCTTTTGCAGATCAGATGGACTGGACTTTTGCTGAGTGGGTTTTTTCTAAAATTAGATGGACTGTGATGGGTTAAGACGGGTACTACTCATTCTCTGGCTCAGACAAACCTAACATTAAAAACGAATGCCTCATCAGATCAGGATACCAAGTATGCCAGTCAAAGCAAAGCAAGATACAATTTTTGGCTCTAGTTTTGGTTTTGTAGAAAATTCACCCATATCAAACACAAACCCCTAGGTTTCGACCCAAATTCTGATTCTGATATGATCCTCAAGTTTTGAAAAGGAATCGCCTTAAGATTAAAACTCTCCCAAGATTGCATCACACATTTCCAAAGATTTCACATTTTGCAAAAAAAAATTCAAAACACCCCTATGAGATGTTTAGGGTTTCTCAGCTTTGGAGTGATCTACAGCTTTACTACTCAAACAAGCGGTATCATATCATCTTGCATATGAGAGAGTATCCTGTCCTAAGTTGGAACAGTCACTATAGCTTTACTATATGCAGTTTTGGACGATTGGTCAAAAGGGTACCTCAGCAAAATTACCTAATATACCTCTCACACCTAATACCGAAAAGTGAAAAGAGGATCAAACGGTACAGCGGTAGTCCAGATCCAAAGGGTGTGTTCCCAACATGGCAGAGCCCATAACCGGTCAGCCTTTTGGCAAGCTTTTGGGCAAGCCTCCGGTAAACCGTCCAGGAATAGCAGATGACAAACACAGTGACTTAAGCGCACCAATGCAAATGCAATGCAAAGAACATATAAGTGTAGATAAAATTTCATATCATGAAGTTCAAGTCAAGTTCTCTAATTTCCCCAGCAGAGTCTCCAAAAACTGTAGCTTGACTTTTCGTGCTCCTTTCGGATATGACTAGTCCTACAGTTCGGACCCCCGTGGTTTTGAATCTGATTCCACAAGTGCAATGTGAAATAGATAAACACAAATGAGTCCAAATCTGACAATTCTTTTGGAAAATCGATTTTGAATCAAAATACCAAAAATAGACTGTTTTGCCGGATACAGAGTTGCCACCTAAATATTTTTAAGAAATTTAGGAAACCCATGACTCGTGCCAAAGGTCACGTGTCCGTCATCACTAAGATTATCTCGGCTCGGGAACTTAGGTACGAGAGGGGAAGGTTATGAATTGAGCACCCCACTCGCCCGATCAAAGATTAGCCTCTACTAATTATGATGTGATTTTTATCTACATTATATGCTCTTATTTCGATTATTAGACTAACTTTACTATGTGTTGCACACAAGTATATACTAATTTGCAAAAATTGGAACACTTTGATTTCATGTATGTTTTTTAAAATTGTTTCGAATATGTACAACTTGAAAAAGAGATCACATATGCACATTTGATCAAATTATCCTAATTTAAGCAATTAGCCTTCATCTACAGGCATTCAAGAGTTATATCAATTAAGCACTTAGCCTCATGGTAATCATACTCGACATGATAACAATCACACTCATGTGATATGCTAAAGCAGTAAAGTTTACCCCAATTCCCGACGCGAGCCCAGAGAGAGAAAATAGTTAGAAAAATGCATGATTCTAACTAATGCAATATGCCTAATGTAACACATACAAGATGTAATTAATAGGCTCGACTACTAATATGGCATTTGAAACAATTTGATAGTATGCGGTTTCAACACGTTTTCAACGAAATATGTAAACTACAATGCTTAATTAGAATGATGAGCCGAACCTCATACATGCAAAACAAATGGATGCAAACATGAGAAATGCTAAAAGAAATACAATGTTCTAAGTTAACCATCATAAGCGAGTAAATAAAGGGGAAAAAGACGTAGGGTTCAAAAACATACACATTATTAAATTGTTGCCCTCACATAGGAGGGTCCGAATAAATGTACTAGCTAATTAATTACCTAATTAACTAACTATTACAATACCCAAAATAAATTAGCTGCACTAGCTAATTAACTAATTAGTACAACATTACATTAACTAACTATGCTAGCTAATTAATTAAATACAACACATAACTAGCTATTCTAACTAATTAGTACAAATCAACTAATTAAACTAATTAATTACATTATAAAATTAATTAATTAACTAAGTAATTAATTACAAGTTCACTAACAACATACTTCTATTAACATCACAAATCTAACGGGTCCTGAGGAGCAAGTAAATGGCCTATGCATGCAAGCGGATTTCCACCCGAAAATGCCTCTGTTTGGCTGCCAAAATGCTTATGTTTTGCAGTCAGGGAATTGCACTGAATTTTTACCTCAGTTCCTGCTTTGTTCTACAGGAAACAACACACAGCCTTGTTGGAAAAAGTGGCCAGCAACCCAAAGTAGTGGCCGATCGACCACTAATAGTGTGCCCAGTAAAAGTGGCCTGCCGGCCACTGATGTTGAATTTCTCTGGCTGCAATAGAAAACAAACAAAGCACAAACAGAGCTTCCTCTAGAGATATTTGTCCACCCTACCCCTCCTTATCATCAAACAACTCAAAGGAGTGGTAGGCTTGATTCGCAAGCCATCAATCGACGCAAATTCATTGCGTGATGACTTATGAACCAAGGGACAATTTTAATAAATGCATAATAAAACACTCGCAAACCTCCTTCCTATCATGATTTGATTAAGGGAAGTGGTTAACCTTGGAAACTCGAACCATTTCATCACTAACAAGTATGAAATGACTCAAGTCTTCATGTGTTCAATTAACATCTGATTGAACAATAACTTATTTTATTATCTTGGTCCATTTTATCCCAATTTTAATTATCTCTTTTAATTACCTTTCCATTCCTTAATTCATTTAGTCAAAAAATGAAGATTAAGTCCTCTAATGAAAAGAAGTGTTAAACAAAGGGTTATTTTAGGCATGAGAGAGATGTTATGCCGTTGGTAATGAACCTCCGAAGAGATTAAACCATTAAACACAACAATCTCTATCTCAAGCTTAAACAATCCATCGGTTGAAACAACTCTTAAAGCAAATGAAAAATCAAGAAATGAGGGAGGTTGCAGAGATGCTTAGAGGTGAACACAAGTATGGAAAATAAGAAATAAATGCTATCAACTCAAATAGGTTGTGGCTAAGGCCTAAACACCAAACCTATGAGGACCATTACACTATAAGCATACTATACAAAGCTTAAATGAAATAAACACCTCAAAACATTCCTAAATTAGACTAAAACAGTGCTGGAATTGATATAAAAAAAGAGCTAAAAGAGTAAGCTAAAATAATGGAGAATGTAAGCTAGTAAACAAGCATAAGGGTGGCTAACCTCTCTATTTTTGGGACCTCAAAACAATAGTTTTAGCCTCTGAAAAACTTTGAAATTCAGTGGTAAATAGCTCAAAAAAATTTGAGAAAATAATAGGAAATACAAGGGCAAAAGCTTAGAGAACAAGGTTCAAAGAAGGGTGGTTAACCTCTCCCCCTTTGGTAGTTTTCAACCACAAGTTTCAGCCCATAAAAAAAGCGTAAAAACAGTTCAAAATAAGTAAGAAAAGATAAAAAAACAAGTAGTGTAAAGATGCTCAAAATTATACCTCTTGAAGCAAAAGAACTCTTTTGTTATCAAATCCACAAGTTCTCACTCTCAATGGCTGAAATTTGGACTCAATAACCTCAGCAAGGAGAGCTCTAATATTGTTTTAGGAAGTGTTTGGATAAGGTGTGTGTGTGTGTGTGTTACAAGATAGAGATAGAGATAGAGAGAGAATTTCAAGTTTTGAGATTTTTGGAATTTTTTGTAACCTAAAAACATGAGGGTTGGCCTTGTATATATAGAAAAATAGCCTCTTAGGTCGGAAATATCTATATAGGAACAGTTGGAGCTTGTGAGGGATAGCTAGCAAAAAATATCTGCATTTTACACAAGTGGCTAGTAGGCCACTAATAGTGGGCGACTGGCCATAAAAATCTACTTTCAGGCTTGATTTCAAACGGGCATATCTCCTTCTTCTGGACTCGGTTTAGGTCATTCTTAACTCTAAAATGAAGCCCTGAAAGTCTAATTTCCAATTGAGATGGCCTCACCTATAAATTCTAAGTGTGAAAAGAGATATGAATATTTTAGTGAAGGTTGCTCATTTCTATCTTAATCGGATTGATGCCTAACTTCAAACGGCCATATCTCTCTCATCCGAACTCGTATTTAGGTCATTCTTGAGTCTAAATTGAAGCCCCGGAAGTCCAATTTTCAATGGTGGTGGCCTCACGACTAAAGTATAAGTATAAAAAAAGATATAGTGAAGGCTACTCAGTTCTGTCTTAATGGTTTCATGCTCAACCATTTCCCTAAGTAGTTTTCTTCCATCCCCTCTTATTTCCTTAAACTCCAAACCTCTAAATAAGATGTTTTAAAATATTTTTCAAAGTGTTCACCTCTCTTCCATTTATTTCCACTTTGTCCTTACTCGGTTTACCGAAAAGTGCAATATTTTAAATAAAATGCGACTCTCGGAACATCGTAAAAACATTTTTAAAAATATTTTAAAAGTGAGGGTTTTAAGGTCTAAAATAATTTTGGTCAAAATGGAGTGTAAGGTTGGGATTTAGAAGCTCTTCTTGTTGAAGAAACTAAACGTTCATACAACATAACTTTTCATCATCGAGTGATCAACTTGAGGCGCCCAAGTCTTAAGGGCGGTCAAAAATAAAATGTCTACAGTGTGTAGGTTTAATTGTGAGTGGGGTGTTCCAAAATTAATAATGTCCTTTGTAGTAATTTTATTTGAGGTTATTATTGTAATAAAAAAAAAAAACTAAAAATTGGGGGGTCCAAAATAATTCATGGGATGCTAATAGTGATACTCTTTTAAAAGTGTGATTTTAAGTTGCACAATTACAAAACACATTCTGAAAATAACATTTGGAATTGAAATTTAGTGGTTACTTGATAGATTGAAACTCCTTTCGTTTCAACATTTTTTAATATATATAGCCAAACTATTCAAATTATTTTAGTACATATAAATTTTTATTCATATCAAATCATCACTCCCTGTATGTTTTTTATTTTTTTCTTCCTATATATTGAAGTGAATTCTGAGAAAAGATAAGGATTCCGTTAACGTAATGTAGTGAACGTTATAATTTTAATACAATTACATTGAGTTCCCTTATTTTAATTTGTATCACACTTAATTTCCATCAATAATTTTTTTTAGTTATATGAATGAAAAAATAATATTGTCATACTTTTAAAACAAAATTGTATATTTTACGTTATTTATTTTGTGGCTTACAAAATATTTGTATTAATTTCGGTCCATTTAGCTTGACTAAAAAGGAGATTAGCGTAATTATATGAAAAATGTGAGACTTATG
Source organism: Camellia granthamiana (assembly GCA_036172215.1). NCBI lineage: Eukaryota > Viridiplantae > Streptophyta > Magnoliopsida > Ericales > Theaceae > Camellia > Camellia granthamiana. The sequence continues at coordinate 152,054,063 of CM069903.1, forward strand.
TATTTGTTTTAAAATTTCATATTGTTGGTGACAGCTATATCAGTTGACAATTATCTGAATCAACTATCTACATAAAACTATAACTATGTCAATTATAATATTTATCATTTACTCCATTTTATTAATAAAAATATAAATATTAGAATACATTTTTGTATTAAGAAATATGATATGACATACAACATAACTTAATATTGATAACATTACATTGGAATCGCTATAGCAAGTCATCGGTAGCTAACAATTGAAATCACATGTTAAAAATATAATTTTATTTGAAATATCATATTGAAAATGCAATTTCAAGTGAAGTTACATTTGCAATACACAATTTCAATTTTTCACGATAACAGTCTATGTCATCATAAAATTATATTTTGAACATGTGATTTCAATTTAAAATCGCATTTTCAAAATTTGATTTCAAAAAATAAGTTATTTTCCCAAATAGTTGGAATAGTGGATCAACATTCTAAATTATTTTTTTTATAGAATATTAAAAAAAAAAAAAAAAAACTCCTTTAACTATTATTCTCTATCACTTTACCTCCCTTAATTACAAATACTTAAAAAATGAATTATCTCTTATAATTTTAAAAAATTAGAAATACTCTTAAACTTTTTTATTAGATAAATTACGAATATTTTCCCTGAAATTTTTGATAATTACAAAAATGTATCTTATAATTTAAATAATTACACTAAACTTTCATACTTTCGAAATTATTATTAAAATTCCCTCTTGTATCATCTGTCTATTAAAATATTTGACCAGATAAGATGATGTCAGCAACCTTTTCTGTTAAAAAGTCATCTTGCCATTGATTATTTATTTCTTGCAATACAATAATTAAAAGGTAAATTGTACTAACCTCCCTTGAGATTTTATATAATTACAAAGGTCTCCTTTATTTATTATTCTTATAGGCGCAACTATATGGATTCTTAGCGCATATTGTCTTCTTCCTCTCACTAAATTGGTACTCTCTTTACTGTGTATATTTTATTTTTATCCTTTTTCTTTTCTTTTTATTCTTTGTCCTTTGTCCTTTTTCCTTTTTTTTTTGAGTTTTTCCATCTTCTTTCTTCATTTTTTTTTCTTCTCATTTCTCTCATTTTTTTATTCTTCTTTCTCTTTAAGCAAGATCCACTTACTCTCTCTAAACCATCTATCTATCTCTCTTAAATTAATTTCCATTGTCTCTTTTCTTTTTTTCTTTTTTTCATTCTTTCTTTTATTCATGGTTGCTACTACAACCAACACTAGTGCCATATACTTTTCATTTGCTTTACCCTTCTCTCTTTTCTTAATTTTCTTTATCATATTTTTACATCATTGTTAAGCTGCATATCAGTTCACAATCCTATATTATTTTTAAATTTGAATCCATATTAACAAAGTTTTATAAAAAAATTAAAAAATAAAAGAAAAAATACAATCTTGTTACAACAAATAAAAATTAGTTGATAGGGAATGAAAAATCTTTGTTGTTGTTGTTGTTGAGATTATTAAACTATTCAAATAATTTGTCATTTATTACATCTAAAATTAAAATTAAACTTTACTTGAACCAATCTTCAGTTTATTTTTATTTTTATTGTAATATTTCCTCTTTGTTTCTTTCATTTAACCACACATTAACACGCGCGCGCGCACACACACAGTAGAATAACCACACATTAAGAGCCAACAAATTATCACCATCAAACATTATACTAAATTACATTCAATCTTTTATTTGAAAATTATAAGACAAAATATAAAAGATGTCGATTTTTATTTTTTTTTAAAAAGACCACTAATTTATATTTTATATGCATAGAAATAATTAGTAATAAAAATATATGTCAAAAAAACCTATTTTAAGATATTAAAGTTTAAATAAAAATTTGAAAAGATACATATTTTAAATAAAAATATATTAAAAATACATACATGTATTTGAATTTTTTTTAATATGAAAAATGCCTATTTTGAGAAATTAGAGTTTGAATAAAAATTTAAAAATACATATAGGCATTTGATTTTCTTTTTTAATGAATACCTATTTTGAGAAATTAGAGTTTGAATAAAAACTAAAAAATACATATAGGTATTTGATTTTTTTTTTTGGTATGAAAAATACCTATTTGGAGAAAATAGAGTTTTTATAAAATTTTGAAAATACCTATTTCTATAAAAAAAAAAAAAAAAAAAACTTAAAAATACATATAGCTATTTTGAATTTTTTTAATGGAAAATACTTATTTTGAGAAATAATTGGTAATAAAATTTTTTGAATTAGTAGAGGTAGAAATATAGAGAAGATGAGAGGAATAAATTACACTTACAGCCCCTGAGATTTCCGACAATTACAATGACCTCCCATGTGATTTAGTGTTTAGATTAAAGGGTAATATAATCATTTTGCACATTCAAGTAACGTCGTTTGTGCTAACTTAATGGATTGAAATTTTTTTGATAATAATTTCAAAAATATGGGAGGTTCGTGTAATTATAAAACCACATGGGACGTCCCTGTAATTGTTAAAAACCTCAAGGGAGGTAAGTGTAATTTACCTTTTCTTATTTAATAGGATTAACTAGAAAAATGAAATTCCTAATTGCTCCCCCATAACATTATCTAAATTATTAATTGAAATATATTTAAGATATTATTAAAAATTGTTAATTGGCTTGATGGTTTATTGATAAAAGGGTTGTTTATTATGAAATTAGAAACTTTAGGGGACGGGATGTAATTTGTAGAACTACATGAGTAATTCATATTTTGAGCAAACCTTAGGAAATGTATTTGTAATTTACTCTAATTTTTTTTTTAATGTAGACCTTAATGACTAAAATACCATTTCATTAATAAGATAAATTAATTTTGAAAACCAAATAAATTGAAAATAAAAAAAAATTAGTAGTATAAATTATACTTTACCCGTTGAACTATCACCCAATATCATTTTTGAAAAACCTAAGTGATTCGCGATTAGATCAAGATTTAATTGTACCAATTCCCAAACAATTAAAACTAACAATCTAAATCATCAAGCACGTACGGAAGTGATTTAGATTGTTATTTTAAAAACAATAACTTGACACAAACGATTTTACGTGGAAAAAATCACTATTGGAGCACCTCCAATTGTGATTAAAAAAATCACGGACGAAACGCCACAAATTAACTTTCCTTCATACAAAAATACCCAAACTCTGTTAATTTGTCTTCAATGATTTGTGTATCCTTCACCGCAACCTTCGTCTCAGAATTGATTAGATTGATGTTGATTCCACAATATCCATGTCGACTCAATGATTGCGCACAGTTTTGAACATCTTCGAACACTCCACGCTTGAATCTCCGGATTCCACTGAAGAAGAACACTTTTGAAGATGATCACTCAAGCAACCCTTTGATGTGAATTATCAAACCATATGAGTTTAATACTCAAGTAAACATCAAAGGAAAACTAGCAAACAGCCTCTAAAAGAAAATCCTAGAGCTCCCAAAACAGATCTAGAAGACTTGAACCTAAAAACGGACTTAAACACACACATATATATAAAACAGGGGCCGCGTACCCCGCTCGAATGCAAGACTTGCCGCTCGAGCAGAGTCACGCATAGAGTCACTAAAACGGGTGATTAAAACAAGTCTCCGCTTGAGCGCTGGAACTTACACTCGAGCGCAAAAACATGCCTCCCAGTATTTGTACAGACAAGCCAAACTACTGAGAATGTGCAAACTCTGCTCGAGCGCAAATGTTCCCGCTCAAGCGGGAAGACCAAAACCAAGGAAAAATTACAACTTTATTAAACTGAGCTTGTTCGTGGAATTGGCAACTAGGGACCTAGCAATCTCCCCCTTTGTCAATTCCCGGACAAAACTTTTCTAACAATTTTTTCTAAAAACACACGCACTAACACAACCTATCAGACACAAAAAAAAAAAAACTGTGTAACAACACAAATGCTGAGTTGATAGAGAAACACTAAGAAACATGTTGAACAATCCACTCATGGAAATGACCAAATACCAAAAAAAACTAAAACTATGGAACGAGATAAGATACAAATAGAAATAAAGCATGAATGTAAAATAAAAATCCATAACCATCGCATTTCCAAGATCCAAGATATCTCATAATCCATAATCCAAAGATATGTGTGTCTATGTCCAACATGTACAAACCATTAGGCAAAAATATCCAAAAATAACAACTATATGCAAAAATATCCAAAATCAACAACCACCAAAAGTCTAAACTACTCCCTCTTTTTGTTCGGGAGACAAGAAGACAAAAGAGATAAGCAAAAAACTGTCCAAAAATAAACTAGAAAAAAAAACAAACTCAATGATCGGGTGACGGTGAATGTGGCTGTTGCAACTAAAGCAATGCAAGAATCTGATCGAGCTGTAGAGTGGTCTGGGCAGCTGGCTGCTCAAGATGGCCAAGCCAACCATCAAAAGCATCCAGACGGGCATCCATATGAACCAACCTTTGAGTCAAGGACTACTCAAAGCGGTGAAGCTAGTCATGCATAGTCTGGGGAGGTACATCTGGCTCCTCTGTGCTTGCTGTGGCAGCATCAATCTCAACCTCCTCTGCCATAAGATCAGCATCACCTATAGAAGAAAGACCTGGCCTAGAAGACTCCCCCTTAACATGTGCACGACTTTGAGACATGGCTTTCTTAGTAAAAGGTTTAATAGGAGTGGCATACTCATCCTCTTCATAAACTGGGATCTCAAGTCTAGACAAAAGATGGTTGATTAGACAACCATAGGGCAACCCTAACTGTTTGTTCCCAAAAACGGCAATCATTTTGCGAAGAATAAGGGTGGCAAGATTGATGAAGAGATGGCGAGCTATGCAGAAGAGAACAAAACCTTGTTCTTGATTGATTTCACAACAATGAGTGGTGACGATGATATTTGCACAGATAATAAGATTGAGCAAACAGAATTGGGAAAGGAGTTCAAACTATTTAATCAGAGTGCCCTTGACCCAACTACGGGGCGTACCATACAAAGCAGTGGCCACCTCGTTGAAATCACACGTGGGTCGGACATGGAAAGGATAGTGCTCCGGAAAAACACGATCGATGCCTAAGAGCTCTCTAATAAGATTAGGGGTAACAATCATAGACTTAGACTGAACCCAGGTTTGGAACGAAGGGCCAATATTATCAATACCCTCAACGTTACAATAAAACTCGCGGACCTAGTCAAGGTTTTGGCTGCTGGAGAAGGACATAACTAAGTCATATTCTAACGGATCGAACAATGGTCGAATGAGAATGGACTCAAAAGTGTTTGGCTAGACATGGCGCTCTAGATGAACTGTCTTAGAGAAGAAAGACTCTCTAAAAGACTTGGCTTTATTGGCAGATGGAAATCTGTCGATGTTATACGAGGGGCGAGTGACTGTGGACTTCCTACATTTGGCAGTGGACATAGCTAACCCAAGATCAAAACAACACTAACCAAATTGAACACCCCCAAAAACCAAATCCAAAACAGTTAAGAAAAAAAACATTAGTAACCAAAAACCAAGTTAGACAAAAAAATAATAAAATCAATACCCAAAACATAAGACCAACAAATGTAGACCAAGGCAGTAGTATGAGAGATGCACATAGTTAAAAACAAAAAATTAATACCACAACTAAGAGAGAATCGAACCAAGTGAATAAAGTGTGAGAATCACCAACAAGCTTAAGAACCTCTGTGAAAGTGTATGAATCAAGTGAATGAGACACAAAACCAACATAACCAAGTCACACATGACAAAAAAAACAAACCAAAGCACTAATAGTAAACAAACCCCAAAAACATATCGATAAAGAGAAAATAAACAAAAAAAGGAAAAAAACTAAGGGGAAAAACTTACCAGATATGAATCAGAGGTGGAAAAAGAAGAAGGATGACCAAATCAAAGCCTAAGCAAGTCGTAATCGAAGCCCTAGGGGAGAGAGAGAAAGACAATCGCAAAAAGAGGGAAAAAACTGAGTTTGAAACGATGAGTGAAGGAATTTATACTAGGGCATGCCACTCGAGCATGAGACTCAACGCTCGAACAGACTCACTTAAGCGTGTCCTTCCGCTCGAGTAAAGAAACGGACACTCGAGCATAAAAAACCTGCTCTCAGAATCTCGTGCACTTTGCAAAAGTGCTGGATGAAGTGAAAAAGCACTCGAGTGCTAGGAGGTCCGCTCGAGCGGATAAGAAAAAACACCAAAGACCAAAAAACACCTTTCTGAGCAGTTAAAACCAGCTCACACTACCAAGTAGGACCTGAAACAAAAGGAAGTGAGCACAATAGCAAGTATATGACACTAAGATGAGATAATCCATAAACCATGAAGTCTGCAAACTCGCAAATTTTGACAATATGAACCACAAAATCATGAGCAAATCTGATAAAAATTGATCAATGAGCATAAGCATCATGGGAATGCACAACTCAAAAACAAACATGAGAGCTCATATAATGAATGTGTGTGTGCAATTCTTGAGAGGCTACAGAGCTAGAGTTAATCCTCGTAGTGATCGGATGGCTGGACCTCCGACAAGAGTAGCTAAACATCATAGAGAAAAGTCAAACCACTAGGAATCAAGGGGTATTTGTTGAGTAAACGTGGAGGCTCCCCTTCAATCAATGAGTTTTTTTATTTTATTTTATTTTTCTTTTGTGACTTTTCTTTCTTGTGGGCACTCACTGGTGGCATACACACTCAAGAGTATGGAGATCAAATCAGAGAACCATGAAATCAGTAAGGATGGCCTGGTTGATGCCTCTGAGGTAGCCTTTTCCAAGACTTCAATGTATTGAGGGAGGAACAGTGGAAGTGAAAAAACGATGGTAGATGGTTAAGAGATTTAACATCACTCATGATATGCCAGTATAGGTCAATTCCTCCAATAATGTAAAAGAGACACTGTTAGTGATCCATAGAGAACTTTGATCACTTGTGCGGAAACCCCTGCAATAGTTTATCTCAAGGATGTGTACAAAAATGAGATCATGAAGTCAATGAGCATAAGCATTCAGAATGAGCTATGAACAAAGAAGAATGACATCTTGCAAGTAGCATGAGAGGTGTTTATATGAGTCTAAATGCAGAGATGACAAGAATCAATGAAAATGAGATTATAGCATCTAAGTACACATAAAACCAATCATTCACACCCACTCAAGTAACAAGTAACACCCTAGTGACTGAGCACTACACCCAAGGTCTTTCTAAGGAACTCAAACCTAAGAAGGTCAAGGGATTTTGTAAAAATATCAGCTTTTTGATGTTCAGTGGGTACATGTTCAAGAACAATAAGGCCCTCTTCCACTAACTCTCGAATGAAATGATGACGAATGTCAATGTGTTTGGTGCGAGAGTGTTGGACATGATTTTTAGAAATGTTAATGGCACTTGTGTTATCACAGAAGATGGTGAGAGTGTTCTGGTCTATACCATAATCATGAAACATTTGTTTCATCCACAACATTTGGGCACAACAACTCCCTGCAGCAATGTAGTCAGCTTCAACGGTCAAAAAAGAGATGGCATTTTGCTTTTTGCTATGCCAGGCAACCAAATTGTTTCCAAGGTAAAAACACCCCCTAGATGTGCTCTTACGATCATTAGCACATCCTGTCCAATCGGCATCAGAAAAACTAGTGATTTCAGCTGTAGTGTCGGTCGAGAACGAAATACCATAACCCAATGTCCCATTAACATACTTAATGATGCGTTTGACTATAAGAAGATAAGACTTTTTAGGACAGGCTTGGTAACAGGCACAAACACCTAAACTAAAAGCAATGTCAGGACGACTAGCTGTGAGGTACAAGAGACTCCCTATCATGCTCCTATAAAGGGTATGATTAACATCAGTACTAGAGGAATCTTTGGAAAGGTGAAGACTGGTGCTCATGGGAGTGCGTGCATGTTTGGCCGACTCGAGACCTAACTTTGACACAAAGTTTTTAGCATACTTAGTCTAAGAAACAAACATACCCGAAGGAGACTGTTTAATTTGAAGACCCAAGAAATAAGACAACTCTCCCTTCATGCTCATCTCAAACTCATGTGCCATGCAATCTGAAAAATATTTCACAAGATGATCAGCAGTGGATCCAAACACAATATCATCAACATAAATCTGAGCAACAAGTATATGAGACTTAGTATGTTTCACAAATAAAGTCTTATCCACACTATCCCTTGGAAAATCATTATCAAGAAGAAAGGTAGTAAATCTATCATACCAATCCCAAGGGGCTTGTTTTAACCCATACAAAGCATTGTCTAACTTGTAGACACGGTTTGGACATTTAGGGTCCTTAAACCTTTTTAGTTGCTCAACATAAGTCTCTTCTTTCAAGTACCTATTCAGAAAGATACTTTTCACATTCATTTGAAACAATTTGAACCCAAGAAAGCATGTAACACCAAGTAGAATACGAATAGATTCGAGACATGCAACTAGGCAAGCGTCTCATCATAGTCGACACTCTCTACTTGAGTATAGCCTTGAGAAACCAACCTAGCTTTATTTCTAACCACAGTACCATTTTCATTAGATATATTTTTAAAGATCCACTTGATATCTATTACATTCATGTCTCTAGGTCTGGGAACAAGAGTCCAAACTTTGTTATGTTCAAATTTACCTAACTCTTCATGCATAGCATTGACCTAACTGTCATCTTGTAAGGCCTCTTCTATATTCTTTGGTTCAATTAATGAAACATAACACATATGAGATACCTCTTCCCGAATTTGTCTTCGAGTTTTCATTCGATCTGAGACACTTCCAATCACCTGTTGAGTCGGATGATTCAGTTTCACCCTTGTTGATGGTTTGAATTTTGGACTTGTGGTGACAGGAGGATCAGAAGTGGTGTCTCTTTGTGCACTTTTTCGACTTGGACTCACCTTAGAAGTTGATGCTGGCTCACTTTCTTGAGCTTGGTCCTCTGCTTCTCCTTGACTTTGTGGTTCAGTATCTAGGATTTGAGACTCACAATTTTCTTCCTCATTTAACACTGAAGTAGGAGAACCTGTGTCATCTATAACCACATTAATCGATTCCATTAAAGTCAAGGTACGCAGGTTATAGACACGAAAAGCTCTACTTGAGGTTAAATACCCTAGAAAAATACCTTCATCACTTCAGGAGTCAAATTTGCCCAAGGGCTCTCTATCTTTGAAAATGTAACATTTACTCCCAAAAGTTTTGAAGTATTTTACATTAGGTTTCAATCTCTTCCACGATTCATATGGAGTTTGTAAAGTGCCGGGCCTTAAATACACACGATTTATAACTTAAACAACAGTATTTAAGGCTTCAACCCAAAACTTTGGAGAAACTTTCTTACTAAGGAGCATGACCCTAGCCATCTCTTGAACAACCCTGTTCTTCCTCTCAACAACTCCATTTTGTTGTGGAGTAATCAGTGCAGAAAATTCATGCTTAATTCCATGTATATCACAAAAATCCGAGGATGAACTATTTTCAAACTCACGACCATGATCAGTTCGGATTCTTATGATACGTCCAATAGAAACACCCTGCTCATTTTGGATTTTAAGGACTAAGTCCTGGAAAGCATCAAACGTATCAGATTTTTCTCTTAAAAAATTTACCTATGCAAAACGAGTAAAATCATCAATGGTTAAAAAAATGTATCTTTTACCTCCGATGCTTTCACTACGAGTGGGTCCCGTAAGATCCATATGAACCAATTCAAGAGGATGTTTAGTTGTGAAACTGTTCACCTTTTTATGAGGAGCACGACTTTGTTTCCCGAGTTGACACGAACCATACACATGGTTCACATTCTTACCCATTTTAGGTACTTATCTCACAAGTTCTTTGTTAGCAATCTTAGTCTGGTCTTTGAAATTCATGTGACCTAATCTTTGATGCCACAGGTCAATGTTACTTATTACGGCCGAGTGACAAATAAGATCATTAGTGGTAACAATCCCATAGTAATTGTCAGATGTGCGAACTCCATGCATGACAGTATTTCCTTTCTTATCCAAAATTTCACATTTATTTTTTGAAAATAATACTTCATGATGGGAATCACATATTTGACTAATGCTCAACAGATTAGCTTTGAGGCCATCAACAAGCAAAACATTTTCAAGTTTCGAAAGACCAGCAACATTTATAGAGCCCTTACCAATGACTCTAGACGTGCCACTATCTCCAAAGGTAACAATTCCTCCTTCATATTTATCAAAAGATGTGAAGTAGGATTTGTCACCAGGCATGTGACGAGAGCACCCACTATCAAGATACCACATGTGTGAGTCACGTGCTTTCAATGCAGTGTGAACAACGAAACACGTTAAGTGGCTCTTTCTAACCCATATCTTTTTGGTCTTAGAGGAAGCAAGACTGGCAGTCTTGGTAGACGTCTTAGCGTTGTGAACACCCTCATGAATCTTGGTGTTCCACTTAGACATGTAAGGTTGTCTCCTAGCCCAAGGAGTATTAGAATTTCTACCCTTTTTAGACACTTTACCAAACAACTCAAAACAATAAGGACGAATGTAGCCATACCTCCCACAATGATGACAAACAAACACAGGTTTTACCTCCAGTTTGTCGATCTTACTCCCTTTGGGTTGATGAAGAGAAGTATCAACCTTGAGTTTTCCCTTTGCTTAGGTCTTTAGATCATGAGATGTAGAGGCCTGTCCTTTTTGAAGTGTTGTAGCAGTATAGCCTATCCCATTTTTATCATCACTCATTTGTTGAGACCCGATGATACATTCAAGTGTCTTTGACCCTTTGTTCCACATATCAATCGTAGCTCTAGCGACTTTGAGTTCTTCATTTTTCTGACCAATCAGCTCTTCCAACGTGGCTTGTGACATCTCAAGGATTCCAATATTCTGTTCAAATGTAGCATAAATGGTCAGAAGTTCATTCCTTTCGGTTTCACAAGCTAGAAGCTTTCTGTAGAAGTCTTGCCTGTCATTTGAGATCCTGATGACATCTCTTTTTGTAGCTTCAATCTCTCTCTTTAGCTTGACATTCTCGCTTTCACATGCTTTGAGCTTGAGAGTGAGTTTGTCATTTATCTTGAACAAATTCAGAGATTCATCGTAAAGCTTTTCATAAGCTTGTTGTAGGTCATTACCATCAATCTCATCATTGTCTTCCGAGGTTTCATCATTTTTTTTTTTTGCTCCTTTTTCTCCTAGACCTCATCCAGTCGAGTAACTAAGGCATGAAAATTAATAGATGATGGTGAAGATAACTCTCATCTTTCATGAAATTGACTTAGAATGTCCCATGCATCTTTGGCCTTTGTGCAGTGAGCAATCTGTTGCTGTTCTTCGTCTGAAATTGCTTCACGAATGGTAGTCAGAACTCTTTGATTGCTCGGATTGTCAGTGTTTTCAACATCCTCTTCAATGGCTTGCTAGCCCTCAGGGTTGAAAGCTCTCAAAAATATCCTCATTTTGATCTTCCAGAACAAGTAGTTACTCCCATCAAAGTTAGAAGCACATTGCAGATTCTGACCACGAGCAAATTTCGCTGGCTTTGGAGAAGGTTGAGTGACAGTAGACCAGAATACCATGTAAGTACTATTTTCGTCTTCACCAGATTCGGTTTCTTTGAGTTCTTGCTCTAACTCACTTTCATCATCCCAAGTCACTGTATAGACTTTCTTCCGGTTCTTTTTTGATGGACATTCAAGAGCAATATGTCCAAACCCTTGACATTCGTAACACTTGACCCCTTGCCCCTTCACAGTCTTCTTTTTAGTTTTAGGAGCAATTTTTAGTGGAAAAGTTTTGGGTTTTTCATTACTCTTATCTTTTGAAATAGGGTCTTTGAAATTAGGCTTCTTTTTCTTTAATTTTTTTTTGAACTGTTTAGTAAACATAGCTGTCATCTCAGACTCTAGATCAAACTCAATCTCAGGGGTTTTTGCAGTCTCATGAGTATTAGTGAAAGCCACACTATCTTTTTATTTTTTCTTAGAAATTTAGTGGGCTTCATAAGTTAGCAAGTTTCCAACCAATTGATCAAGCTTGAGGGTATCAACATCCTGAGCCTCCTCAATAGCTGTAACTTTTTATTGGAACCTCTTGGGTAAAGACCTTAAAATTTTTTCAACAACCTTAGCTTTATGGATTTTTTCATTGAGTGTGAAACATGAATTCACGATGTCACTAAGTTTAGCATAAAAATCATCAAACGTCTCATCATCACACATAAAAAGAGTTTCAAAAGCGGAGGTGAAACATTGAAGTTTTGACATTTTAATAGAAGTAGTACCCTCGTGAATAGTTTCAAGAATATCCCAAGCCTCTTTTGCTACCTCACAAGTACAAATACGACGAAACTCTTCTGGTGTGACGGAGCAAAAGAGGGAGTTCAGAGCCTTACTATTCCAACTCAAATTTTGATAATCGAATATGTCCCATTTATCAAGAGGTTTAGGAATATCAACACCATCGATGGTGACAACAGGTTCACTCCATCCATAGATCACACAATGCCAAACTTTCTCATCGATAGATTTTAAAAACGCTCTCATACGAGCTTTCCAATAAGAATAGTTTGTACCATCAAGTAACGGAGGTCTATGGGTTGAATTACCTTTACGAATTGAATCTATATCACCAATCATACAAAATCACACTCTTTAGTTTTGAATCTATATCACCAATCATACAGTTTTGACACAATGCCAAACTAAGTGATAATTGTACCAATTGAAAAACCTAAGTGATTCATGATTAGATTAAGATTTAATTGTACCAATTCCCAAACAATTAAAACTAACAATCTAAATCATTAAGCACGTACGGAAGTGATTAAGATTGTTGTTTCAAAAATAATAACTTGACATAAACGATTTTACGTGGAAAAAATCACTATTGGAGCACCTCCAATTGTGATTAAAAAAACTACGGGCGAAACGTCACAAATCAATCCACTATGAAGAAAAGAAAGAATACAAAAATACCCAAACAAATTACCCAAACTCCGTTAATTTGTCTTCAACGATTTGTATATCTTCCGCCGCAACCTTCGTCTCAGAATTGATTAGATTGATGTTGATTCCACAACATCCACGTCGACTCAACAACTGCGCATAGCTTCGAACACCTTCGAACACTCCACGCTTGAATCTCCGGATTCTACCGAAAAAGAAAACTCTTAAAGATGATCACTCAAACAACCCTTTGATATGAATTATCAAACCATGTGAATTTAATACTCAAGTAAACATCAAAGGAAAACTAGCAAAACAACCTCTAAAAGAAAACCCTAGAGCTCCCAAAACAGATCTAGAAGACTTAAACCTAAAAACGGACTTAAACGCATATATATAGAAAATAGGGACCGCGTACCTCGCTCGAGCGCAGGACTTGCAGCTCGAACGGAGTCACTAAAACGCGTGTGATTAAAACAATCTTCGCTCAAGCGCAAAAACACGCCTCCCAGTATTTGTGCAGACAAGCCAAACTACTGAGAATGTGCAAACTTCGCTCGAGCACAAATGTTTCCGCTTGAGCGGGAAGACCAAAACCAAGGAAAAATTACAACTCTATTAAACTGAGCTTGTTCACGGAATTGGCAACTAGGGACCTAACAATTTTCAATTTAAACTTTTTATTTTTTTCATTTCATCACTAAATTAATTTTTAATTTGTTAGAAAAAAAAATTAAAAACATTTGAAAATCAAACCAAACAAAGCGAAAATATTTATGAAGAAATCTAAAAACATTCATTGAAGACAAAAATATATACCATTTTTTTGTTTTATATATATATTTTTATTTTTCGTCTTTAGTGATATTTTCAAAAATATTTAACTTGTAAGTGCATCTAAAAATTTAAATTTTTTTGACTAAAATATGAAATTTTTTTACTAAAAAAAAATTATAAAAAATGCTCAAAAATTGTATTTTAAATTAAAAATGAAGCGTTTTTTTAATTGAGGGGGTAAAGTGCTTTTGAATGATACTTCAAAGGGGTAAAGTGTAATTTACTCCTATAATTAAAAGAGTAATTTTGTCATTAAAGTCTAAATTGAAAAAAATTAATAGGTGTGAAGGTTAAGTGTTATAATTTTTAGTTCAAGAGAGTAAAGTGATATTAGATAATAGTTTAGGGATAAAATGTAATTTGCCAAAAACAAACCAAGCAAAGTCCAGGTTGAGGGTTTTTATCTGGTGAAAGCGGGTCCATTGTGCTCCAATAGTGGTACATAATTTAGCCAAGTCTACTTGATGTCGTTTTTAGTTAAGCTCTGCTGGATATTCAGAGTTTCACGCAATGATGCAGTCAATTCAGGACATCATTTAAATTGATTATGATGTATTATTGTGTTCAGGCTTGCTCTAAACATTATGGTTGCTTTAATTATGATTTAAAATAGCAATATATTAATATGTGATACAAATATGATACAACGGGGTAGCACAAGCTTGTCTAGGGGTGTCTTCTAGGGATGGATTGAGGGGGGTTGGCAGGGGCGACCACCACCCCAAAATTTTGAAAAAACTCCTTAGATATATAGTAATAAAATTATAAATATTTTTAAAATATATAGGTTCGTTACCTAAAAATTTTTGCAAAAAATTTAAGAACCGCCACCCTCTAAATTTTCTACTTTAAAATTTAAAAATTTATTTATTTATTTTGATAATTACTAAAAATAATAGTAATAATTTATTTTTTTAAGTATGATTACTTTTTTATTTTAAACTTAGTAATGTTAAAATAATTGAGAATTTATTTGTTAATATATTAAAATCCTTTTTATCTGATTAGGACCTAAATTTTTTAGTTGTTTGCTTATAACTAAATAATTAAAAAAAAAATGATTACTTAAGAAAATACAAATCTCAATCATATATAGACAGCAGTAGCCTACCTAGAGCAATCATCATATATTCAAACAAGAAGTTTCTCTTCTCTCTCTTATTTCACAATCAGTGAACCCAAATCATCAGAACCAATGACCCAAAACACGATCTCTCTCTCGTGCATCGTGAATCTTCCGACGTTCAAGATCCGACAGTACTCTGGTACTATCTCTCTCTCCATGATCTTCGTCTCTCTCTGTCTCTTTCTCTCTCGAAGAAGAAGAGTGAGGGTTTATTATTTGGGGAAAAAAGATTGGACTATGAACTTGGTAATGCTGGTAATGGAACCATTTGTGTAATTCTTAGTCAACTATTTATACTTTTGTATTACATTTCTATTGACCTGTTGCTTGTTATGTTAATTTTTGATTGTTTACCAATTGAAAATGACACGTCCTTTGTTAGATTGGATTATATTGTTATTGTGCTTCTTACCTAGTGAGTAACAAAAATTGTTTAATAATTTTCAGGTTTTTAAATCAAATTGAGTTGAATGTTAGGTGAATTATGGTGAACAAAAAAATTGATTCTTCTTTAAGAAAAGAGACCTCAAGATATAGAAGTTAATGCAACTACAAAACCTTCCACTGATAATGTCAAGCACAACTTTAGATGTCTAAGTAGATATATAGAGCAAATAGTTGTTTTTTTGAAAATTAATATGCATTTACTAGAACATATCCAATTGTATTTTGATAATATTTTGTAATTATATACGATAAATGGAAACATCTAATTATCTATTTTTGTGATATTTAGGTAGAAATTGCTATTGTATATCACATGCTCATTACAAATTTTTTGATTGCATATACACTCGCCCCCGACATTAGAATTCTACGTCCGTCCTTGGTATCTTCCTTGTAATTGGGTATTTTCCCCTCCTGATGCTTTGTTATCTCTTCTATCATTTTCAATATAGTTGGTTCTTCATTAAATATATACTAGTCTATCACCGTGCTATGCACGGGATAATTATAGATATTTATATTTGTTTTAATTTTTTTAATATATAAATTATGTTTTTAAAATTTTTTTATAAAAATAATTTAACAATCTTATCACTAACCATAGTGTACAGGAAAAATTAAAAAGGCTACTGCAGTAACTATGCACGAGCTGTATTTATAATTATTTGTATGAGGGGATTTCAAATGCTAATTAGGGATTTTGACCAAATCAATAAATGCAGGCATGTAGATTGGAAAAAGTTAATAAATGTTGATCAGGGGATTTTGACCAAATCAATAAATGCTGAGGTTTTTTTTTTTAAAATAAAAAATTTAGAAAATTAAGATTGAGAGATTGGAGCTCCCACAAGGCTTGGGGTTTAGAAACCCTCTTTTCCTTAATATATTTACAATCTATCTATCTATACTATATATTAAGCAAAAGGAGGTTTTTAACCCAAAGCCTTGTGAGAGCTCCAATCTCCCAATATAAATTTCTTGATTTTTTGATTTTTTTTTTTAAAAAAACCTTAGCATTTATTAACTTCTCCCAACCCCCAAGTTTTACCCTCATAATAACACTTTAATGCATTAAGAACAAGCATAAAAAAAATTCTTTAAAATCTAACACATATGAATTCCTTGAAAAGTCACAACACATATGATTATTATCCCTCATAATAACACTTTAATGCATTAAGAACAAGCATAAAAAAAATTTCTTGAAAAGTCCAACACATATGATTATTATCAAAATATTAAACTTTAATATAATATAATAAAAAAAGAAAACATTTAATTTCTTGAAAAGTCAAACACATATGATTATTATCAAAATATTAAACTTTAATATAATATGAAAAAGGAAAAAAAGAAGACATTTAAAATAAATAAAAAAAAAGACATTTAAAAATCGCAATTCACATATATTGATAATTGTAAATATATTAAGAAAAATGGGGTTTCTAAACCCCAAGCCTTGTGGGAGTTTCAATCTTTCAATCTTAATTTTTAAAATTTTTGATTTTTTTAAAAAAAAACCTCAGTATTTATTGATTTGGTCAAAATTTCCTGATCAGCATTTATTAACTTTTTCTAATCCACATGCCTGCATTTATTGATTTGGTCAAAATCCCTGATTAGCATTTAAAATCCCCTCATATAAATAATTATAGATACAGACCGTGCATAGTTACTGCAGTAGCCTTTTTAATTTCTCCTATACACTATGGTTAGTGATAAGATTGTTAAATTATTTTTATAAAAAATCTTAAAAAACATAATTTATATATTAAAAAAAATTAAAACCAATATAAATATCTATAATTATCCCGTGCATAGCACAGGTGATAGGCTAGTACTATATATTAAATAAAAGGGGATTTTTAACCATAAGTCTTGTGGGAGCTCCAATCTCCCAATCTAAATTTCTTGATTTTTTTTCAAAAAAAAACCTTAACATTTATGAACCTCTCCCAACCCCCAAGGCTTACCCTCATAATAATACTTTAATATATTAAGAACAAGCATAAAAAAAATTCTTTGAAATCCTACACATAAATTTCTTGAAAAACCCCAACACATATGATTATTATCCCTCATAATAACACTTTAATGCATTAAGAACAAGTATAAAAAAAATTCTTGAAAAGTCCAACATATATGATTATTATTAAAATATTAAACTTTAATATAATATAATAAATAAAAAAAAGACATTTAATTCCTTGAAAAGTCTAACACATATTGAGTGGGAAAATAATGGTCTGGTACCGAGCCGGACAGATTTGGCCGGATAGAGTTACGCCGGGCAATATTTCGACCGAGCAGGTACTGGGTTGAGGAGGTGCTCGGTTAAGGCACCGATTTGTGTGGACCGAGCTGCGTGATTGCAGGAAGGCCGACCAGCCAAGCATATGACCGGCGCCAGGAAGGGCGTAGTCGACCGAGCTATGAGTTTGTTCGGCAGGAAGTCCGGCAAAGGTGAATGCGAAATATCTCGGACACGGTCCAGCCGGGATGCTGAGTAGCCCGGTTCCCTCAAGCTTGTTGAGCGGCGTGCTTGGGCATGAAGCACAGCCCGGCTATAGATTGGGCAGCTCGGCTGCCGGGCTCCAGCGGAGAAGGCTGGCGTTTGGGATTAGGTAAGGTCCAGCATGGTGTGACCTGACAGAGGCATGGTTTATGTGCTGACAGATGGGATAGCAGAGCCACGTGTTGAGAGATCATTGGGAGTAGATATGAGGCGCAGAGAGGTATATAAACAATTCGGCGCCACCCCTTACGGGGATGGACAATTTTTGTAAGTAAGACTTACACTCAAACACTCTCCCTTCTCTCTAGTCATCTTTCCAGGTGTGTGGTTCTAACTTGAACGTCGGAGGGGTTTTCCGGCCACACACCGCCGGGTAGCTCACCGCCGTTGTGCTTTCAGGTGGTCGGACAGAAACGGAGCTTGGAAGAAAGGAGTACGGGCTTGCCTGAATATTTGCTCCCCGTACACATATGATTATTATCAAAATATTAAACTTTAATATAATATAACAAAGGAAAAAAAGAAGACATTTAAAAAAGAAAGAAAAAGACATTTAAAAATCGTAATTTACATATATAGATAATTGTAAACACAATCTGTGCATAATTTCCTGATTTTTTTATTTAAAAAAAAAATCTTAGCATTTATTAACTTCTCCGAACTCCCAAGTCTTACCATCATAATAACACTTTAATGCATTAAGAACAAGTATAAAAAAATTCTTTGAAATCCAACACATATGAATTCCTTGAAAAGTCCCAACACATATGATTATTATCCCTCATAACAACACTTTAATGCATTAAGAACAAGCATGAAAAAAAATTCTTGAAAAGTCCAACACATATGATTATTTTCAAAATATTAAACTTTAATATAATATAATAATAAAAAAGACATTTAATTCCTTGAAAAGTCTAACACATATAATTATTATCAAATATTAAACTTTAATATAATATAAAAAAAGAAAAAAGAAGACACTTAAAAAAAAAAATATTTAAAAATCACAATTCACATATGTAGATAATTATAAACACAATCCGTGCATAGCACGGGTGATATACTAGTTATCAATATATGTGAATTGCGATTTTTAAATGTCTTTTTTTTTCCTTTTTTTTATATTATATTAAAGATTAATATTTTGATAATCATCATATGTGTTAGACTTTTTAAGGAATTAAATGTCTTCTTTTTTTTATTATATTATATTAAAGTTTAATATTTTGATAATAATCATATGTGTTGGACTTTTCAAGAATTTTTTTTTATGCTTGTTCTTAATGCATTAAAGTGTTATCATATGTGTTGAGACTTTTCAAGGAATTCATATGTGTTGGATTTTAAAGAATTTTTTTTATGCTTGTTCTTAATGCATTAAAGTATTATTATTAATGTAAGACTTGGAGGTTGGGAGAAATTAATAAATGCTAAGGTTTTTTTTTTTTTTTAAATGAAAAAATCAAAAAATTTAGATTGAAAGATTGGAGCTCCCACAAGACTTGGAGTTAAAAATCTCATTTTATTTAATATATAGTATAGATATAGATATATATGACGGAATCTTGAAATTCATCATTTGTTTTATATCTATGTTTTGTTTTGTAATGTGAAAATCTTGTGTGTTCATAACACAAATTTCAAAATAGTCACAACCAATCAAAAAAAATATCTTTAATTATATCTAAAATCGTGTTAGTTGCGATTGAAGCCGTTCGATCTACTCATCACTCTATGTTAAAAGATCCATTGGAGAGATTATGGCAATCATTTTTTCTTTTTATGCTCAATTTTTTTCTTTTTACCGGAAGCCCGCCCCAAATGCCTTTTGGGTTGCCCATTTGTGGCTCCATTTTGGCCGATGGGGTTGCAAAGTGACACGCGACTCCTCCTATAACTGATAAGAGGAAACATGTCCTTTAATTACAGTATTCTATTGGTTTATTTGATTATGATAATTTGATACAGAGATAGTGATAATTGTTGATAGGTACCCAACTTCTAAAGGGAAAAGAAAAAAAAAAAAGAGAGGACTTTTGTGTCTAATAAAGTGGATTAGTTATCTAGGTTATTATCATTTTACTTATGTCTTTAAATTTTTACTGGTTTAATGACTTTTGTTAATTTAATCGGTGTTTGCCTCTTGCTGATCACTAAAAACAATTTCAATAGTTTGTCAGATTTTCAAACCAAAGTTGTTTTTTAAGCTATACCTTCATCAAAAACAAGTTTTTTAAATGTGTGCCAAAACTTGAGCTAAGATTGCTGCATCAGTGAAGGCCAATCATAATTACTAGATGTTTTATGTCACTGAGTGTTGAGTTGATTTCTTTGAAGGTGCGCGATAGAGCTACTAATTTTCTGGAGAAAAAAAATGGGGTTCACTCACAAATGTTGTTGAAGAGAGAGATACATCATGAATGCAAAAGAAACCATTGAAAGCACACAAAATCATGACATTTGAACCCCCTTCCTACCTATTATATTCTTGTGATTCATTATTAAAGTGTAGCCATAACTCAAAATTCTATGATCATGTAATAGAATTTTAATCCCCCCAATTTTTAAATGGCATTGGCATATTAATTCCTGAGGAATATTCATTTTTCCTAGTGATCAATGCGACAAAAATGGGGTCTTGGACTTAACTATTGTCAGTCTTCGGTCTTTGATCATCTATATTGTTGAAATTGTGTCTTATTTTATTTTATTTTTATTTATAGACGCTCTCAAATTGCTCCCATTCTTAACGCGCAACCAAAAAAAAAAAAAAACTCTTGTTTGAATGTTTTCATTATAAATCATGAGTTATCATTATCTAATAAAAATGAAGAAAATCTGGGATTTAGCTATCTTTTATAAGGCCAGTGACTGATGAACACTTTGATCATGCCATTTTACAATATTTTGGCATTTTGGCCCCTCGAAAATTTATAAAATTTTACTTCGGCTCTGTCAAACTTCACAACAAATCTCATTAGTTCATGCACTTTGGAGTATTTATAAAAAGAAATTAGTATTTTGTCCCTAAAATTTCTATAAATTTCATTTTGACCCCTCATTTGCATAATTTGTGAGTCCACCACTGCAAATATAGTTAGCCAAAAGTATTTGATAATGGGAAAGACCTATGACATTTCCTTAGAAATCAAGATTATTTTAAAAGGGTAAACTACTAATAGGTCATATTTTGGAGACTTATTACCCAATAGGTCCTACTTTGGAGACTTATTACCCATTAAGTCCTATTTGATAAATTTATTAAGTGATAAAGATAAATTTATCAGTCTTTTTTTTTTATGAAAAAATTTATAGTGATAAATTTATCAGTCTCTTTATTTTTATGAATAAATTTATAGTGATAAATTTATCAATCTCTTATTTTTATAGTGTTAAATTTATTAATTAGGACCTGTAGCTAAGTAAGTCTAGTGAATAGGACCTACACGTAAGTACCCCTATTTAAAATGGGGCTTATGGGGTTTCAACTGTGGATTGTCCCCCACAATATTGCCTTTCCCACTTAAGAGAGTTTGGTCAAATACACCATAATGGTGCAGACAGAGGACTCTATGTAGATTTTGTCCACCTTCTCAAAAAATTGAAAAAAAATAAAAAATTATTTAATTGTTTTCACCAACAAAGGAGCAAAACTCCACCGTATGGGGATTCTTGTTATTTGAATATTTGAATATATCTCCTTATCTTTTGCTTTGGTCATTTGTTTGTTTGTTTAATTTGAAAAGAGTAATGTTTCTTTGGCCCACCACTTGGATATCTATGGTGGTAACCCTGCCCCCGCTCCTCTCTGTCATTTAGAAAATCTTGATGGTAGTTGTTGTATTGGAATGAAAAAGTATTTTATGTAAATGGTATATTACTATTATGTGGTGTATTGGTTTTTTTTTTTTTTTTTTGAATAATAAAAAAAAAGTTCATTATACTTGTTGAAATGAAAATAATATGCAGATCGGTCTGTTCTTAATATGCATCAGTTTGTGACTGATTCAAAGCTCATATAACTGGTTCACAATTGATAAAGCTTATTTAACTGCTATGAAGGATTTTTTTGTTTTTGTTTTTTGTGGTGTGGCTAATCTTGATACTTATAGTTCAATACTCCCATTGCAGTTACACCGCAACAAGTACATCTTCCCCGCAAATGGGCAGTGGGAGTACTATCCCAGAATTAGACGAGGTGCGCGTAAGCTGACCCGAATACCTGATTATCAAAAAAATAAAAAAAAACAAAAACAAAAACATCTTCCAATACCACTACTTAAAACCATGTTCACAATGTTCACATGTATTATGAGATTGAGAATAATTAGTATCTATTACAAGTTGGCCTACTAATAAGGCCTAGGTTCTGGAAGTGCTCTCCCTCTAAAGTCTCAGGTTTGAAACTTCCTAAGTATAAAGAATTTCTTGGAGTTAGTCCATACAGGATTGTACCTTGACTTTTATTGGAATTTTCACAAGTAGACGATAGAATTGATTCTCTAAATTAGTCACTCCAATAAATCGGATACCGAGTTATCAAAATTAGTATCTATTACACAAAATACTTTTTTGAATGGGAGCAAGACTATAGTGATAAATTAAGATAACCATACTATCATTTCCTCCTTGATTTCCCAATAAAATATTGATCAATGTTTTCAAACATTTGGAGCCATTGAAGTAGGTCAATCCAATTGATAGAGAAATGTTTTTTTTTTTTTAAGATATAGTGGTTGAATAAAAAGAAAAGAAAAAGATCTCTATGTTTTCATTCGATACTTTATAAAGAAGCAATCACTGTTAATCATCTAAACCATGCACAAAAGAGATTTACCAACTTTTAGTAGATCTGAATCAAATCTTTCATGATTTGCAATTTATGGCTAAAATTAGGGTTTAAGAAAAGTGGGATTTGAATTTGGAGCCGGGTCAAGGGGTTTGGGCCCCCCTGACCTTGCAAAGGAGCATCTAATCCTTCTGGACTTGAAAAGTCATTTCTAGGGTTTGCTTTTGGCAGTTTATGTGTCCTATTTGAGTCATTCATTGAGCTTTGTGTAGTCCAAGGGGGGAACATTTGTCTACATATTTCCCAATTGAAGACAATTTGTGTACACTTATGTAGTGTCCACAAATTCTTCCAATCTCACCTTACACCCCACTCTCCTTTGTACACCATTAAGTCCCAATTTATTTCCCAAAAAAGAATTAAGATCATTAAATTTTTTTTTGAAAACTCAATTCATGATACTTTACTACAATGGGGTCTAGTATGGCAAGACATATACAATTTTACTCCAACTTCTAAAGAGGTTTTTTTGTAATTCAAACTCTGTCTATTCAAGAAACAATCGACAATTCTTATCATTTTGCCAAATACAAACTTATTCTAACAATTTTGAGTTTTTAATTTTTCGATTGATTGCTTATAACTCAAATTCCCATCAATGAGAACACTAATGACGAGCCTTACCATTGGCTCAACTACAAACTTTGAGTTTATAAATAAAAAAACTCAACCATTTTTTATGGATTTGCAAACGCTTGAATTTTAGATTATGTTTGTACTCGCCAAAGTTTATTTTCTTGTAGTTCCCAAATGAATTAGACTGCAGTGGTTAAATTTTCTGATTTTTTTTTTTTTTTCCAAATCTATCTTTAGATTAGGTTGGTAGTTCAACTTGTCAATCTTCAAACCTTAAAAGAATACAATTATCAAATTGATGTACTTGGATGGAAGGTTTTGGCTCAAATTGCACATGAGTTTCCTCAAATGATCGACCAATCCTAGTAGTTTTCTTCTTGGGAAAATCTTACTTTTCTCAAAGAAAATTCATTCAGTTTTATTAACGTTGCGTCGTCGGTACCTCTATCAACAGTGTTAATGTGACCAAATGAACTTCACGTGTTAAAAGTAGGACTTACTAAAAAAAAAAAAAACTTTATTTATTCATTTATTTATAATTTTTTTTAAGGCATATGGTGGTTCCCTCTCTCTAACTAGCAGATAGTCATTTTATAGTATATACCTTGAAACTAGTTATATATTAATTCTTGATTAGGGTCCGGGAAAGCATTGCTAATTTACAATAGAAGTCTTGACCGGATTTTAGTCGCCGCTGCCAATAACTTGGGATTGGCATTTCTCCTCGATTTCTACTCCAGTTTAATTCAACATCAATTGATTTGATGAATTACATGCTTCTTCATCAGGCATGTCCCAGTTAAAATCTCGTTATTTTGTCACATATATAGTTTTCTAATTCCTATTTCCCTCTTATCTGAATGACAAAAACGTCAAATTAACATTTCATGGGGGTGGCTAAACTTTTTAAAATTTGAAGAATTATTTCTATCGAAATCTATCTTTAGATTAGGTAGATGCTCAAACTAATGAATTTTCAAAAGCATTCAGTTTTGTGAGGATTCCTCAAATGAGAAAATAATAAAATTTTAAATACTGTAAGCCCATTATTATCATTTACTCTAAAATAGCTAATATTTTGTTATAAATGTGAAATTCTAATGGAGAAGTAAGGAAATCAGATGATTGGGGATTGCTTATTTAGTTGCTTTTTTGTTTTATGCTTATTTTGTTGCTTTTCCAAAATGGTGTTTGTGAAGTACTTATATAATTTGCTTTTTTTTAAGATTTTGACAAATAATAAAAAATGTTGTCCCATTGGTAGTAAAAATTCTCATAAAATTCCCAAGGTAAATTCATCTTTTTGTCAAAATGAAAAAACGCCTTTTTTGGTTCATGCCAAACACAAAAATGACAACCCATCTTATTTTTTGGCTTATTGCTTATTAGCTTATATGGCAAAAAGTTGGTTTATGTGGCGAGTTTTGTGCTAAATAGAAAATCAAAAATCAATTTTCTATTGCAATTCGTTCTAAATGTTAGGATCATGAGGATCTAGAATCACGTTCTCATTCCTCTAAAGATTCCTATCATCTAAACTTAGTCTATTTTGATCTTGAAGCCTATATTTGGATGGGAGTTTGGGAATTGAATTTAGAAACTTTTTGTTAGTTTCTTGAAATAATTAATTTCTAGGGCTGAGCTTAGTGTCCCCCCCCCCCCCCCCCCCCCCCGGCGGGCGGTTCATAAAGGATACAATGGTCTCCTCTAACTGACATATAACCATTTTTAAACTACAAATCTTGAAACATAAAAGTCTCAAACGATTTTTAGCAATGGCTGCTGGAAACATGAGATTGACAAATCTCTTGCATTACATTGTAATTTCAACTGCAAATTCAGTTTCACATTCTATTTACATACATCGGTCTCATCTCATCTCCTCAATAAGTATTCCTATAAACTGCATATCTTTTCTTCTTCTAAAATCACTTCCCAGTTCTTTGTTTCCCATTGTACTTTCTAAACAGTGTAATTTTCCTTTTCCTTTTCCTTTTCTCAAAAATAAATTCCATTGTTTGGCTGTATCTCTCACTACTAGACAAGCTTAATTAAATTACTAGAAAAATAAAATAAAATAAAGGAATATATGACTGTTGAAGAATATATATAGAAAGGTAACATACGTATTGGAAAACCCCAAGAGAGTTCAAGAAGCGAACACAGTTTTACATGCAACTAAAATATTTATACACTATCGCCCATAATATTATTAATATTTTTGAAAAAACAAATCTTAAAAGTGGCAAACGTATATAGTTTGAAAATTCGCTTAACTATGATGTTACTATGATAAGGTGGTTTTCAAAACTTTGGAGACAGTCAAAGTTGCCCTAGCTCTACTTAGGTCCATCCCTGATTGTTTCGTGGTTTAGAGTAGCCTTAGACTTTGATTAGAGGGTATTTTAGTGCTTAGGGCTAATTAAGCTAAAAAAAGATGGTAGGAGAGACTATGTCACTGGTTGAGAACATGTGATGAGATGTGGTTGAAAGTTGGGGTCATGTGATGAGAGGAATCATAAAGAGACCCTTTTCTTTCGAAATTAGAGC
This sequence comes from Camellia granthamiana, assembly GCA_036172215.1. Classification (NCBI taxonomy): domain Eukaryota; kingdom Viridiplantae; phylum Streptophyta; class Magnoliopsida; order Ericales; family Theaceae; genus Camellia; species Camellia granthamiana. The sequence goes on from CM069903.1 coordinate 152,079,933, forward strand.
AAAGCTTAGAGGACTTTTTTTTTAAGGGCTCTTACCACATGTGTGTGATTCCTTTGCCTTTAATTTGGGCACCCAATGTGAACACCAAAGCAGAAAAAAAAAGAAAGAGGCCCTTAAATATCATCTTTCTGCCTTGGATTCTAAATAAAGTCCTCAAACCATGTGATTTTGAGTACTATTGAGTCTTGACCAGGGCCACAGGTATGGCCATGGTATGGTCTGTTCTAGGACCTTTTAGCTCCAGCTTTAGTGGCTGTTTGGTCAACCAGAATGTAAATGTCAATGAAGCCTAGGTTTGCTGGAAAATTTTAAAGGATTTTTTGAAACTCCATGAAGAGAAATGCTGGCAAGACTATTACTTATTCAAGAAACAATTAAGTTGAAGTGAGGTCAGGAATGATCTCTTTATGATAAACGGGTTCATTTATAAGTTCGTTATTATAGGCAGTTCCAACAAAAGAATGGAGCTAGCAATGTATAAAATATTTAAATTATCAATCTAGATGCTACATAGTTGATTCTCATCCTTCATAATCTAATACATTTGATATTTGATCTTAAACAAATTTTGGGATTAGGTTTCTAGGAATTGGAATAATGGTTTTGTTTAAATATTGTGGTGTACTTATTTTAGAATGGTTTGACCCATAACTTAGTAGGAAAGGGAAGCGAAATGAAACAAGTAAATAAGGTCTATCGAATAAAATAGCCGAATAAGGTGTTTTGGAAAGATAGTTAAAGGTTGTCTTTTTGAATTTTTTAACTTTTTTATATAAGAGGTGATGTGACCCAAAATTAGTTAAAAGCTAACTTTTGACTTTTTATTCATGGTCCCAAATGGTCCCTAAGATGGCTATTTTGTACCAAGTCAATGTGCTAGCCAAATTCTGTTTAAAAAATGTAATAGTCTAAATCTATTTTTATTATAGAAAGGAAAAAAAAATTTGTGCAATCTTTAATCATCCTTCATGGAGCGCTTTCTCTCATCTTCCTTCTATGTATGCCTTTGTTTTGTTTCAATACCGTAGTGTACTCATTGTAGGACGCAAACGGGTCCTAGGGCATTGGTTGTGTATTGAGGAGACTATTGAAACATGAAGGCCCACTAATTGTACTGTTAAAGACATTTTTGACAAATTAAGTTTGCTTTACAAAGGTAAATCAAATTGTTGGAACTATGTAATGATCAAAAGTTCCCAAATGGAGGGGTAAGTCAACTTACATGTGTAAAGATCAGTGTTTTCACCATCATCAATGGAAGTTTGTAATGATCAAAAGGTTCTAACATGGGGTAAAATAGTTACTTGACCTAAGTAGAAATCATTTTCCTCACTATCATCCATTGGAGTTTGCAATGATCAAAAGTTTCTAATAAAATTGAGTAATTTGATACTATCATGACTCACATGAGGTACTGTTTCATTCCCAATAGATGCCAAAAGCTAATTTTAGCTTAGATTACCTGTCAATCATGATCCACAAACTTAATGAGTTTTAAATTATATTTAAGCTTAAAATAGAGATATATGTTTTCACATCGTTGATCCATACTTGCTTATCTACTAAAAGAAAGAGAAAGATTAATGGAGAAGATTAAGAGAATAATTAATGGATCTTATGCAGTTAATTATGCAAATCCTTCAATTTGATGCAAAGTTATCACTTCGCTTACAAGTTGAGTGAAAGTGGGTAAGAAAGCACAAAATTCCATTCTAGTTTTTATTTTTATTTTTTCTTGTCACAATAATAATACTTGAAATATTGTTCTCATTTTCATATATCAATAATAGATATATATATATTTTTTTCAATCAAAAGAAAGAAAATTAAACAAAAATATTGAGTTCAATAATGTTACTAAATTAAATTTATGTCCATGGACCATGACAACTGTGAGCAATAATACTATACATGATGAGTAGTGACCTCTTGGAACTTTTCTTGGAGTGATTGCTCTCGGTATTCTAGGGTTAAGCCTAATGCTCATAGATTAATTTAATTTGATTTTTCTTCTCCTTTTTGAGATGTATCAATTATGCTCTTGGAATTAGATCCAAATTGTTTTTATTTGGGTTTTGAGTTGGGTTCTGAATTTTCATACAAAAACAGCCAAATAAGGCTCTAAAACACATAATATGCATTCTGAATATATCCAAATTCCAAAGTTCCAAACTCAAAAACCCCAAAAAATAATAATAATAATAATAGTAAAATTAAAATAAATTTTAACACAAATAATTAAAGTTCCATGCAAAGTTTTTATTGAGATCAAACCAAATTCATATGAAGAGAGTGAATCAATCATAAATGGTGACAAAGTGATCTAAGCTAGTTAGGAGGATCATCAGAGGATCACTTACTTGTTTGAATTGATATGTTTGCATTGTAAGATCTGTTTCTGGTGAGTTTGATGGTTGAAATCAGTCTCCGGCGAGCTCGGGCGATGGCTTTTTGAGGGATGTGAATTCATGAAATGAGTTTCCATGGCCGAGTTAGAAGCTAGTGAAGGAGAAATCCAAAGGGATAGCATGATCCAAATTCATCTGTGTATATTTATATACAAAGCTTAGAGAAAAAAGAATAAAGTTTATGAAAAAAGAGAGTTGGGATCAATGCGATCCCTTTGGATGCCTCCTTCAGTTGCAGTAGAAAGAAACATAGCAGCTTCTCTTCTCCTTCAAACCTCTCTCTCTCTCTCTCTCTCTCTCAAAGATGGAAGAAAGTGGTCTACGGGAGCCTCAATATAAACGAAACAATAAGTGCTCTAACAATGACTGAATTTTCATTTTTCTATTTATGAATGGAAAGGAAAGGAGAGTAAATTAAATATAAAATTTTATTTTTAAAAAAATGTTTGATATTTGTGAAATAATGAGGAGACTTGTGGCCTCTTTCTTTTCTTCTTCTTCTTTTTTTTTTTTTTTTTTTTTTCTAAATTGAAAATGAAGGGAGCACATGAACAGGCACGAAATTAGAATTTCAAGACTAAGATCTCTCCATTTCGTGATTATAATAGAGAATGTTCATTACATCATTTAAGGGTTGTGAAATAATTATTAGAATTAATCAATATTTTAAATTTAAAAAGAATCATTACAAACCATTAGATAATGCAATGGAGATTCTCTATAATAACTTTGAAATTGAGAGGATCACAATTCAGGATTTCATCACCAGAGGGGCCAACGATAAATAATTTTTTTTTACCATATATACAAACACACATGTATGTACAATATAATATACAAACTATATATACACATGAAAAAATCAATTATTATAGAAGTAATCTCTAATAGGATACAAAAAAAATTTTGGTACACAATAAAAAGAGAATATAAGATGGTAGAAGAATGTGATATATCTTTTTTATACTGAGGGACTATTTTATTTATAAAATAATATATATATATATATTTTAAAAGTGTTATGGTAAATAAAATTTTTCACAAAAACAGAGAGGTTAGCCCCCCGTATTCTCTTAATTCCATCCCTATATATGAAGCCATCTTATGTGCATAAAATTCTGTACAAATTCCATTTGTATATCTATTTGATAACTTTTAATAATTATTTTCTAAAGTATCTAACAACATGAACATTTTTAGAGGGGACAAAATTACAAAACTTCAAAACCTTTTAAGTTGTGTACTTTATATAATAATATAGAGGTATAGAAATACATAAAATGTGTATTAAAATTTTAACTTTTTTTATTATGATTATTTAATTCTTAATAAATGCTCATTAAACACTCATTAAAAAAATTCTTTATAAATTATTACATATTTCTTTGTTTTATATAGCTTAAATTATACTAGAAAATAAAATGTACAGTATAATTCACATTTGGTAGAGTATAAAACACACTCAAAATAAATCTCATATATATGTATATATGTATATTTTATTTTAAAAATATTTTTAAATTTTTGTGCTGTAGTCATAATTTACCAAATGATCATAATAAAAAATGAATGTTTTTTTTTTTTTTCTAAAGATATTTATTAATTGGTAGACCCCATTATGTAACATACCAGACACATGTGAGAAGCTTTTACAAGTAGTGGGTCAGCCAACCCCTCCATCAAAATTCCCAACAAGTTGGGTGATATTATTATTATTTCATTTTATTTATTAGGTAATTATTTATGTTTATTTTTAATGGAAGGTCGTGGTCCCATCCATGTTCTCTCTTGCACACCCCAAATTTTATATGCTTATTTCACAAGGAATGGAATACATTCTCTCTCTCTCTCTCTCTCTCTCTCTACATTACATGAATATATATAAATATATATAATTGATGTATCATGTATTGGTCAATAATATGATCATATATAATTGGGAAAGGAAAATAATACATATATATCATCCAAAGTGGATACAACCTGTAGATTAGAGACTTGGTGTATAGAATATTATTGCTCATGGTCCAAGATACATGACATAATACTGTGCCTCTCTGCGGATACATGGTGTGATTTGGCCGGCATCTTTTTCCTTTTTTTAAAAAAAAAATTATTTTTAGATCAATATAGTTTGATGGTATCAAAATATTTATTAGTATCAACATTTGATTATATATATATACTGAATGAAAAATTATTTATTTCTGTAATTTTTTGTCCCTCTCCTCCAATTCCACCACAATTATGTGAAATTAGAAATATTAAGGGTTCAACTTGTCTCATGTTGAGATCAAGATTAGACCTGTCTAGTCCGGCCCATGGACTTATTTTTGAGTCCTGCTTCGATAGTATGAACCGTTCAATGTGTATAACTCGTCGAGTATTATATCCTGCCAAAAAATCACATTGATCAGATATCGATAGCTATTTGATCGGATCAAATTTGTATTAAAAAAATGAACGGTGAAAAATAAACGGTTGACAGAATTCTAATCCGATCAAATAGTTATTGATATCCAATCAACGTGATTTTTTACATGGATATAATATTTGACGAGTTCCATACATTGACGGTTCGGATTATTGAAACGGACCATTTGTCTTGATCTTAACATGAGACAAGCTGGACCCAAAGATTAAAGATGAGAGAGAGAGTTGAATAGTGAGTTTGTTTGATACAATTTCTCTCAAATCAAGAAGTTAAAAAGCACCCCTTAATCACTTATAAATAATAAAAAAAATTATTTCTTTTTTATAACTTGTCTAGAATCTCAAAATAAATAAATAAATAATATAAACAACTTCTATGAATTGCTCCTAGTATCAGTTTATATTTCTATTAATATAAGTATAAAATAAAATTTAAAAAAAATCCAAACTCTCAATTTAAATATGTATCTTTAGATAGAGATATGTTAGAACCCTAAATAAATTATTAAATTTTCTACCAAACCTCTCACATGAGTGTGAGATACACACATATGTGATTTGTGAAACTCTCACACTCATATGAGAGATTTGATAAAAAAACTTGATAATTTATTTAAGGTCCATAACATTTTCCCTTTAGATATTTAAAACCCTGAAAGTCGGCTGGTGAGGCCAATAATGGATTTCACCATAATGTGTAGATAATTTGTAAGAAAATCATGTTATTCAATAATCGTATACACATGATTTCAATAGATTTATTTTTAAATAATAGATAAAAATTATAATTTGAAAATAAATTAAATTAAATGATATGATTATAATTATTAGATCGATTTATTTTTTTATAAATAATATATATAAAATCTTACAAAATTAACAATTAAGATTATGATAATAGAAACTGCGATGAATGCACGACACGATTAGAGAAGACTAAACTTTTCTCTAACTAAAATATGGTATCTCACCTTTTTAGATATGTTCACACTGGTACTCCATAGTCATGATTGGTTGCGGGACAAACTTGGCGGTGATAGAATGGCTTGGGATTCTTATGCTGGATATCTAATCCCAAGATTATTTTTCTTACAATTTGATATATTGGGCTTTTGTTTTGACATGGGATAAGGCTGGGATAACCTTATCCCTTGTTTGTTTAATTTTATGCTGAGTTGATTTAAATTTGCTGAATAACGGTATTGTCTCTCATTTAATCATTTATTCTTGATTGTGCCCTCAACAAATCTTTAATGGCAAGTGCAGTGAGATCTTGGTCAAACATTATTTGATCATTATTTTAATAAAATAAATAAATATTTGAAGAAATTTGTGTCAAAGCTGGGAATGATCGAATGAAGATGTGACAAAAATATTTTAAAAAAATAATTAATTTGCTTTTAAATTTATAGATGGGTCAACCATGGGATTCCTCAAATTATTAGTGATGTTATTATGGATTTAAGTGCTTTTATGTAATTTCCAGCCCTTTTCCCTCAACCTACTCCCTCAATGATTAAATTCATTAAATATGTGCACGTTAAAATTTGCCCTGACCAATAAGATCTTTTTTCCCTAGTTTCCGAAAATAAAGCAGAATATGGAATTAACACCTGCAAATACAAACATAATAACTACCTCGGTTGCAACTAATAGGGAGGGTACTCCGACAATCAAATTAGTAATAATATCTTTCAAAGATAATCAAACAAGATCACAACTCAAACAATAACACACCAGTTAAAGCATATCTCTGACTCACGTGGGTGTCTACGTTATATAACATGTGCTTTCTTCATCCTGGAAGTCTTATTTCAATAGAACTCTTATCTTTTATTAGGATAACACTTATCTTGGACTCATTTTTCCTAAGAATCTGTCATCATCTAGGATTCTAGTCATTTTTTGAATATCTCGGATTCCGAGGTGATCATGTCGGCACTATAAATCTATAATTATTATTATTATTTATTATTTATAAATTGTAGAATACATGGCACTTTCCTACTCACTTGAAGGTTAAGAGCAATTATAAAGTATTAAAGACACACTACAACAAATAAGAGTTTTAGAGACCACGTGTTTTGGTCTCTAAAAGTGAAAATTTTGTTGTAAAAGATATTTAGGAACCAATTTCTATCGTTATGAGGATAGTTGCTAAAAGGTCGTTCCGAAAAGTCCAAAACAAGGCTTTTAGCAGCAAAATTTTGAAAATGTCACTAATAAATAGAATTTTAGAGACAAAATAATTTGGTCTCAAAATGGTTTATTTTTTTAGAAAAAAAATTTGGTTTCAAAAAGATAATAATTCATCACTAATGTCTAATTTTTGCTGCTAAAAGTAAAATAACGGCACTTTCCGCAACAAAAATATTTGGTCCCTAAAAAATAATTTTGTTCCTAAATTTTGGTCTTTAAAACCTTAATTTTTTTTAGTGATGTGTGCAAAACATGATAGAGAAAATGAAGGACATGGAGCATAGAGTAGAGAAAGTGGAAGATCATAAAGTGTGAAGTGTAGGAGATGAAACAATAGGGTAGTTTTTAGGTAGTTTTTTTTTTTCTTTTCTTTTAATTTTTCTTTTCTCCACACTTGACAATTTTGAAGTCCTCTTCATTGAGACAAAAGAACTGTCAATGAAATCGCTTAATAATTGACTTGAATTTAATCTGTAATGATTTTTCAATACTTGCTGGCACGCTCGCATTTATGATATTTTTCTTCGTAAGAAAAATAAGCCAACTGAAAAACCTAAGTGATTCGTAATTCAGATCAAGATTAATTGCAACAATACCCAAATAATTAAAATAGACAATCTAAATCATCTAGCACATATGAAAGTGATTTAAATTGTTACTTCAAAATCAATAAATCAACACAATAGATTTTTACGTGAAAAACCTCAATTGGAGCACCTTCAATTGTGATTAAAAAACCACGAGCTAAATGCTACTAATCAATCCACTATGAAAGAAAGAAAGAACACAAATTTACCAAACAAATTACTCAAACTCTGTCAATTTGTCTGCAACAATCTGTATCTCTTTCACCGCAACTTTCGTTTCAAAACTGATCAGATTGATGTTGAATCCACAACATTAACACTCTTGAAGTAGAACACTCAAACAATCAAACTCTTTGATGTATGCTTGTCAAATCATGTAAGTTTAATACTTAATCAAACATCAAAGAAAACTAGCAAAATAGCCCTAGAAGAAAACCATAGAACCCTCAAAAAAGATCTGAAAGTTGTAACCTAAAACTTGATAGAACAGCAGCTTTTATAGCAAATAGATCCGCGATCTCCGCTCGAGCGGTGTTACTGAAACGCGTGTGACAAAACAGGGTCTACGCTCGAGCGCTAAAACTTACACTCGAGCATAAAATCACACCTCTTAGTATTTTTGCAGACAAGCCAAAGTACTGAAAAGATGAAAACTCCGTTCGAGCGGGAAGACCAAAATAGAAGAAAAATTATAACTCAATTAAGCTAAGCTTGTTCGCAGAATTGGCAACAAGTAGGGACCTAACAATCTCCCTCTTTGTCAATTCCTGGACAAAATTTTTCTAACAATTTTTCTTATCAAACACACGCACTAGACACACTAACTCACATAATCAAAAGCTTTGACCTAAAAAAACAAAAAGAGAACAAAAAAAAAAAAAAAAAAAAAAAAACGTAAAAACCGATTTGATTGAGAAACACTTAGAAATATCATGAACAATCTACCTGTGGAAAATACCATACAAACCAAAACTGTGGAACCAAATAAGACAAATAGATTGAAACAAGCAAAAATATATATCCAAAGTGATCTATTTCAAAATATCCAAATATCTATGCATCCAAATATCCAAGCCCAAAAATGTCTAGCAAGGTGTAATTTTTAAGCAACAAAAATAGCAAAACTACTCCCCCTTTTTGCCAGGAGACAAGAGGACCCGGCCAATAGTAACAAAAAAACATGAGAGACAGAAGAAAGAAAAAAAAAACTATCCAAGAGAAAAAAAACAATATTGGCCAATGAGAGAAAACAATACTGTCCAATAAGTAACAAAATCATGGAGCTGGTGGTGGTGGAGGAGGCTGCTGCAACTGAAGTGCGGTGGTGGTGGTGGAGAATCTGATCAAGCTGAAGTGTAGTCTGTGTGGCTGACTACTCAATGAAAAACCTAAGTGATTCGTGATTAGATCAAGATTTAATTGTACCAATTCCCAAACAATTAAAACTAACAATCTAAATCATCAAGCACGTACGAAAGTGATTTAGATTGTTATTTCAGAAATAATAAATAGACACAAAAGATTTTTACGTGGAAAAAAAATCACTATTGGAGCACTTCCAATTGTGATTAAAAAATCACAGGCGAAACGCTACAAATCAATCCACTATGAAGGAAAGAAAGAATACAAAATACCCAAACTCTGTCAATTTGTCTTCAATGCTTTGTATAACTTCCATCGCAACCTTCGTCTCAAGATTGATTAGATTAATGTTGATTCCACAACATCCACGTCGACTCAACAACTGCGCACAGCTTCGAACACCTTCGAACACTCCACTCTTGAATAAATGGATTCCACCGAAGAAGAACACTCTTGAAGATGATCACTCAAACAACCGTTTGATGTGAGTTATCAAATCATGTGAGTTTAATACTCAAGAAAACATCAAAGGAAAACTAGCAAAATAGCCTCTAAAAGAAAACCCAAGAGCTCCCAAAACAGATCTAGAAGACTTAAACCTAAAAATGGACCTAAACACATATAAAAAGAAAACAGGGGCCGCGTACCTCGCTCGAGCACAGGACTTGCTGCCCGAGCGGAGGCACTAAAACGCGTGCGATTAAACAGGTCTCCGCACGAGCGCTGGAACTCACTTTCGAGCGCAAAAACACGCTTCCTAGTATTTGTGTAGACAAGCCAAACTACTGAGAAGGCACAAACTTCGCTCGAGCGCAAATGTTCTCGCTCGAGCGAGAAGACCAAAACCAAGGAAAAAAATATAACTCTATTAAACTCAAGTTTGCTCGCAGAATTAGTAGCCAGGGACCTAACAATCTCCCCTTTTGTCAATTCCCAAACAAAACTTTTCTAACAATTTTTCCTAAAAACACACGCATTGGACACACTCACTAACACAACCTATCAGGCACAAAAAAAAAAAAAACATTGTAAAACACAAATGCCGAGTTGGTAGAGAAACACTGAGAAACATGTTGAACAATCCACCTGTGGAAATGACCAAATACCAAAAACAACTAAAACTGTGGAGCGAGATGTGATACAAATAGAAATAATGCATGAATGTAAGATAAAAACCCACAACCATCGCATTTCCAAGATCCAAGATATCTCATAATCCATAATCCAAAGATGTGTGTGTCTGTGTCCGACATGTACAAACCAATGGGCAACAATATCCAAAAATAACAACCACATGCAAAAAAAATATCCAAAGTCAATAACCACCATAAGGCTAAACTACTCCCCTTTTTGTTTGGGAGACAAGAAGACAAAAGAGATAAGCCAAAAAAACTGTCCAAAAAGAAATTGAAAAAGAAACAAACTCAATGATCAGGCGACAGTGGATGTGGTTGCTGTAATTGAAGCAATGCAAGAATTTGATCCAGCTGGAGAATGGTTTGGGTAACGAACTACTCAAGATGGCCAAGCCAACCATCGAAATCATCTAGACGGGCATCCATATGAACCAACCGCGGAGTCAAGGATTGCTCAAAACGGCGAAGCTAGTCATGCATAGTCTGGAGTGGTATAGCTGGCTCCTCTACGCTTGTTGCGGCAGCATCAAACTCGACCTCCTTAGCCAAAAGATCATCATCACCTGTAGAAGATGGACCTGCCCTAGAAGACTTCCTCTTACCATGTGTCTGACTTTGGGAGATGGTCTTTTTGGTGAAAGGTTTAATAAGGAAGGCAAACTCATCATCCTCATAAACCAGAACCTCAAGTCTAGACAGAAGTCGGTTGATAAGACAACCATAGGGAAACCCTAACTGTTTGTTCCTAAAAACGGCAATCATTTTGCGTAGGATAAAGGTGGCAAGGTTAATGGAGAGATGGCGAGCTATGCAAAAGAGAACAAAACCTTGTTCTTGATTGATTTCAGAACAATGAGTGGTAACGATGATATTTGCATAGACAATAAGATTGAGCAGACGAAATTGGAGAAGGAGTTCAAACTATTTAATCAGAGCACCCTTGATCCAACTACGAGGCGTACCACACAAGGTAGTGGCCACCTCGTTGAAATCACACGTGGGTCAAACAGGGAAAAGATAGTTCTCCAAAAAAATACAGTCGATGCCTAAGAGCTCTCTAATAAGATTAGGGGTAACAATAATAGACTTAGACCGAACCCAGGTCTGGAAGGAAGGACCAATATCATCAATACCCTCAATGTTACAATAAAACTCTCAGACCCAATCAAGGTTTTGGCGGCCGGAGAAAGACTGAACTAGGTCACCCCCCAATGGATCAAACAATGGTCGAATAGGAATGGACTCAAAAGTGTTTGGCTAGACATGATGCTCTAGATGAACTGTCCTAGAGGAGAAAGACTCTCGAAAAGACTTGGCTTTATCAGCAATTGGAAATCTGTCGGTGTTATATGAAGGGCGAGAGACTATGGACTTCCTACGTTTGGCAGTGGACATAGCGAACACAAGGGCAAAACGTACACTAACCAAACTGAACACCCTTTAAAACCAAACCCAAAACAGTTAAGAATAAAAACCATTAGTAACCAAAAACCAAGTAAGAAAAAAAAACAAGGAAATAAAATAAATACCCAAAACATGAGACCAACAAATATAGACCAAGGTTACTATGAGAGATGCACACAGGTAAAAAAATAATACCACAATTGAGATAGAATCAAACCAAGTGAATAAAGTGTGTGAACCACCAACAAGCTTAAGAATCTCTGTGAATATGTGTGAACCAAGTGAATGAGACACAAAACCAACATCATCAAGTCACACATGACAGGAAAAAAAAAACAAATAAAAGCACAAGTATGAAACAAGCTCAACATGGATCAAAACAGGCCCAATCTCACCAATAGAACATAGAATGACATTGCCTAGTTCTAAAACCTACTGCAAACATATGAGCAGGTGACCAAACTACTGATGAAGTACTCAAAACAAATCAAAGCACAAGAAACAAACAAATCCTAACACAGATCGAGAGAGAGCAAGGGGAAAAACTAAGAAATTTGGGGTGAGAAAACTTACCAAAGGTGAATCAGAGGTGGAAAAAAAAGAAGGATGACCAAATCAAAGCTCAAATACGTCGCAATCGAAGACCTATGGGGGAGAGAGAGAGAAAGAGAGAAACAATTGCAAAAAGAGGGAAAAATTTGAGTCTAAAATGACGGGTGAAGAAATTTATATTAGAGTATGTCGCTCGAGCGTGAGACTTAACGCTCGAGCAGATTCACTTATGCGCATCCGTTTGCTTGAGCGCAGAAAAGTACGCTCGAGCTTAAAAAACCTGCTCTCAGAATCTCGCGCACTCTGCAAAGGTGCTGGATGAAGTGAAAAAGAGCTAGAGCGCTATAAGGTCCACTTGAGCAGATAAGAAAAGACACCAGAGACCAAAAAACATCTTTCTGTGTAGTTAAAACCAGCTCACACCACCAAGTGAGTCCTGAAACAAAAGGAAGTGAGCACACTTGTAAGTATGTGACACTAAGATGGGATAATCCACAAACCATGAAGCCCACAAACTTGCAAATGTTGACATTAAGAACCCTAATAACATGAGCAAATCAGATAAAAATTGATCAATGAGCATAAGCTACATGGGAATGCACAACTCAAAGACAAACATGAGAGCTCACAAAATGAATGCGTGTCTGTGTGTGTGTGTGCAAACCTTGAGAGGCCACAGAGCTAGAGTTAATCCTCGTAGTGATCAGATGGCCGGACCTCTGGCAAGAGTAACTACACATCACTGAGAAAAGTCAAACCACTAGGAATCAAGGGAGATTTGTTGAGTAAATGCGGAGGCTCCCCCTCAATCAATGAGTTCCCTTTTTTTTTATAATTATATTTGAACTTTTCTTTCCTGTAGGCACTCACTGGTGGCATGCACACTCATGAGTATGGAGACCAAACCAGAGAAGCATGAAATCAACAAAGATGGCCTGGTTGGTGCCTCTAAGGTAGCCTTTTCTTAATGCCCAAATTTCAATGAACCGAGGGAGGAACCATGGAAGTGAAAAACGATGGTAGATGGTTAAGAGATTCAACATCACCCATGATATACCAATATAGGTCAATTCCTCTGAAAATGTAAAAGCAACACTGCTAGATGTCCATAGAGAACTTTGATCACTTGTGCGAAAACCCCTACAACAGCTTATCTCAAGACTGTGTACAGAATGAGATCATGAAGTCAATGAGCATGGACATTCAGAATGAGCTATGAACAAAGAAGAATGAAATCTCGCAAGCAGCATGAGAGGTGTTCATATGAGTCTAAATGTAGAGATGACATAATCAATGACAATGAGATTATAGCATCCAGGCACACATAAAGCCAATCACTCACATCCACTCAAGTAACAGGTAACACCCTAGTGACTGAGCACTACACCCAAGGTCTTTTGAATGAACTCAAACCTAAGAAGATTAAGGAGTTTTGTAAAAATATCAGCTTTTTGATGATAAGTGGGTACATGTTCCAGAACAACAAGGCCCTCTTCCACTAACTATCGAATAAAATGATGACGAATGTCAATGTTTTTGTTGCGAGAGTGTTGGACTGGATTTTTAGAAATATTAATGGCACTAGTATTATCATAGAAGAGGGTGAGAGTGTTCTGATCTATACCATAATCATGAAGCATTTGCTTCAACCACAATATTTGGGCATAACTACTCCCTGCAGCAATATACTCAGCCTCAGCGGTCAAAAAAGAGATGACATTTTGCTTTTTGCTATGCCAGGCAACCAAATTATTCCCAAGGTAAAAACACCCTCCAGATGTGCTCTTACGATCATCAGCACACCCTTGCCTAGTCGGCATCGAAAAAACCAGTGATTTCAACTAGTGTCGGTCGAAAACCAAATCCCATAACCCAATGTCCCATTAACATACTTAATGATGCGTTTGATTGCAAGAGGATGAGACTCTTTAGGACAGGTTTAGTAACAGGCACAAACACCTACCCTAAATGCAATGTCAGGATGACTGGTTGTGAGGTACAAGAGACTCTCTATCATACTCCTATAAAGGGTAGGATCAACATCAACACTAGAGGAATCTTTGGAAATGTGAAGACTGGTGCTCATGGTAGTCCGTGCATGTTTGGCCGACTCGAGACCGAACTTAGACACAAGGTTTTTGGCATACTTGGTCTGAGAAACAAACATACCCGAAGGAGACTGTTTAATTTGAAGACCAAAGAAATAAGACAACTCTCCCATCATGCTCATCTCAAACTCATGTGTCATGCAATTCGAAAAATATTTCATAAGATGATCAGTAGTGGATCCAAACACAATATCATCAACATAAATTTGAGCAATAAGTATATGAGACTTAGTATGTTTCATAAATAAAGTCTTGTCCACACTACCCCTTTGAAAATCATTATCAAGGAGAAAAGTAGTAAGTCTATCATACCAAGCCCTCGGTGCTTGTTTTAACCCATACAAAGCCTTGTCTAACTTGTAGACATGATTTGGACACTTTGGGTTCTTAAAGCCTTTTGGTTGCTTAACATAAGCCTTTTCTTTCAAGTACCTATTCAGAAAGGCACTTTTCACATCCATTTGAAACAATTTGAACCCAAGAAAGCATGCAACACCAAGTAAAATACAAATAGATTCGAGACGTGCAACTGGAGCAAACATCTCATCATGGTTAACACCCTCTACTTGAGTATAGCCTTGAGCAACCAACCTAGCTTTTTTTTTGTAACTACATTACCATTCTCATCAGATTTATTTTTAAAGATCCACTTGGTAGTTATCACATTCATGTCTCTAGGTCTGGAAACAAGAGTCCAAACTTTGTTATGTTCAAATTTACCTAACTCTTCATGCATAGCATTGACTCAACTATCATCTAGTAAGGCTTCTTTTATATTCTTTGGTTCAATTAATGAAATATAACACATATGAGATACCTCTTCCCGAATTTGTCTTCGAGTTTTCATTCGATCTGAGACACTTCCAATCACCTGTTGAGTCGAATGATTCAGTTTCACCCTTGCTGATGGTTTGAATTCTAGACTTGTAGTGACAGGAACATCAGAAGTGGTGTCTCTTTGTGCACTCTTTGGACTTGGACTCACCTTAGAAGTTGGTGCTGGCTCACCTTCTTGAGCTTGGTCCTCTGCTTCTCCTTGACTTTGTGGTTCAATTTCCAGGATTGGAGACTCACTATTTTCTTCCTCATTTAACGTTGAAGTAGGAGAACTTGTGTCATCTATATCCACATTGATCGATTCCATTAAAGTCAAAGTATGCAGGTTATAGACACAAAAAGCTCTATTTGAGGTTGAATACCCTAGAAGAATACCTTCATCACTTCGGGAGTCAAATTTTCCCAAGGGCTCTCTATCTTTGAAAATGTAACATTTACTCCCAAAAGTTTTGAAGTATTTTACATTAGGTTTCAATCCCTTCCACAATTCAATTGGAGCTTGTAAAGTGCTGGGCCTTAAATACACACGATTTATAACATAAACAGTAGTATTTAAGGCTTCATCCCAAAACTTTGGAGGAACTTTCTTACCAAGGAGCATGACCCTAGCTATCTCTTGAACAACCATGTTCTTCCTGTCAATAACTCTATTTTATTGTGGAGTAATCGGTGCAGAAAATTCATGCTTGATTCCATGGATATCACAAAAATCCAAAAAACTATTTTCAAGCTCACGACCACGATCAGTTCGAATTCTTATGATATGCCCAAAAGAAACACCCTATTCATTTTGGATTTTAAGGACTAAGGCCTAGAAAGCATCAAACGTATCAGATTTTTCTCTTAAAAAATTTACCCATGAAAAATGAGTAAAATCATCAACGGTTAAAAAAATGTATCTTTTACCTCCAATGCTTTGAGTGCAAGTGGGTCCCATAAGATCCATATGAACCAATTCAAGAGGATGTTTGGTTATGAAACTGTTCACCTTTTTATGAGGAGCACGAGTTTGCTTCCCAAGTTGACATGGACCACACATATGGTTCACATTCTTACCCATTTTTGGTACTCCTCTCACAAGTTCTTTATTGGCCATCTTAGTTAGTGCAATGTGAACAACGAAACACATTAAGTCGCTCTTTCTAACCCATATCTTTTTGGTCTTAGTGGAAGTAGGACTGGCAGTCTTGGTAGATGTCTTAGTGTTGTGAACACCTCCATGAATCTTGGTGTTCCACCTAGACATGTAAGGTTGTCTACTAACCCAAGAAATATTAGAATTTCTATCATTTTTAGACACTTTACCAAACAACTCAAAACAATAAGGACGAATGTGGCCATACCTTCCACAATGATGAAAAATAAACACAGGTTTTACCTTCAGTTTGTCGATCTTACTCCCTTTGGGTTGATGAAGAGAAGTATCAACCTTGTGCTTTCCCTTTGCTTGAGTTTTCGGATCATATGATGTAGAGGCCTTTCCTTTTTGAAGTGTTGTAGCAGTATAGCCTATCTCACTTTTATCACCACTCATTTGTTGAGACCCGATGATGCCTTCAAGTGCCTTTGACCCTTTGTTCCACATATCAATTGTGGCTCTAGCAACTTTGAGTTCTTCCTCTTTTTGACCAATCAGCTCTTCCAACGTGGCTTGTGACATCTCAAGGATTCTAATCTTCTTTCAAATGTAGCATAGATGCTCAAAAGTTCATTCCTTTCGGTTTCACAAGCTAGAAACTTTCCACAAAGGTTTTGCATGTCATTTGAGATCTTGATGACATCCATTTTTGCAACTTTAATCTCTCCCTTTAGCTTGACATTCTCGCTTTTCACATACTTTGAGCTTGAGAGTGAGTTTGTCATTTATCTTGGACAAATTCAGAGATTCATCGTAAAGCTTTTCATAAGCTTGTTGTAGGTCATCACCATCAATCTCATCATTGTCTTCCGAGGTTTCATCATCTTCTTTTTGCTCCTCTTTCTCCTGGACCTCATCCAGTCAAGCAACTAAGGCATGAAAATTGATAGATGTTGGTGAAAATGACTCTCCTCTTTCATGAAATTGACTCAGAATTTCCCATGCATCTTTGGCCTTTGTGCAGTGAGCAATCCGTTGCTGTTCTTAGTCAGAAATTACTTCACGGATGGTAGTCAGAACTCTTTGATTGCTTGGATTGTTAGTGATTTCAACATCCTCTTCAATGGCTTGCCAGCACTCAGGGTCATAAGCTCTCAGAAACATCCTCATTTTGATCTTCTAGAACAAGTAATTACTCCGATCAAAGGAAGGAGCACGGTGCAAATTCTGACTGCGAGCAAATTCCATTGGCTTTGGAGGAGGTTGAGTGACAGTAGACCAGAATGCCATGTAAGTACTATCTCCTTCTTCATTGAATTCGATTTCTTGCTTTGACCCGCTTTCATCATCCCGAGTCACTGTATAGACTTTTTTTCAGTTCTTTTTTTATGGACATTCAAAAGTAATATGTCCAAACCCTTGACATTCATAGCACTTGACCCCTTGCCCTTTCACAGTCTTCTTTTCAGTTTTTGGGGCAATTTTTGGTGGAAAAGTTTTGAGTTTTTCATTACTTTTATCTTTTGAAATAGGGTCTTTGAAATTAGGCTTCTTTTTCTTTAATTTTTTTTTGAACTGTTTAGTAAATATAGCCGTCATCTCGGACTCTAGATCAAACTCAATCTCAGGGGTCTTTGCAGTCTCATGAGAACTAATGAAAGCCACACTATCTTTTTATTTTTTCTTAGAAATCTAGTGGGCTTCGTAAGTCTACAGGTTTCCAACCAACTGATCAAGCTTGAGGGTATCAACATCCTAAGCATCCTCAATAGTTGTAACTTTTGATTGGAACCTCTTAGGTAAAGACATCAAAATTTTTCCAATAACCTTAGCTTCATGGATTTTTTCACCACGTGTGAAACAGGAATTCAAAATGTCACTAAGTTTAGCATAAAAATCATCAAACGTCTCATCATCACGCATAAAAAGTGTTTCAAAAGCGGAGGTGAGACATTGAAGTTTTGACCTTTTAACAGAAGTAATACCCTTGAGAATAATTTCAAGAATATCCTAAGCCTCTTTTGCTACCTCACAAGTACAAATACGACGAAACTCTTCTGGTGTGACGGAGCAAAAGAGAGAGTTGAGAGCCTTACTGTTCCAACTCGAATTTTGATAATCGAATGTGTCCCATTTATCAAGAGCTTTGGGAATATCAACACCATCAATAGTGACAACAGGTTCAGTTCACCCATAGATCACACAGTGCCAAACTTTCTCATCGATAGATTTTAAAAACGCTCTCTGTAGACACCTCATTTTTGACCGTCCTCGAGACTTGGACGTTATCGTTTGAACACTCGATGATTTCGTATGCTCATGTTCATTTTGAGCGCCTGAAGTTCTTGGCGGAGTGCCTTGCCTTCGAGCCTCTCAACTTGTCTGTTTTGTGCTCGGTTGTGGACCGAGAGCTTGTTGTTTCAAATTTGGAGGAGAGGGTGGCGGCTGGGCCATCCCCACAGTCCATCGGCCATGGCTTGTGCTTGTCGACCATCAGTGGTGGCCGATCAGCCACATTGATGGCTGGTCGGCCACTGGTGATGGCCGACGGCCATTTTTCTCCTTTTTCAGATATTTGTTTGCCAGCTATGCCAGTTGTTGCTCACTAATGTGCATCTCCATACACATGTATGGAGGGATGAATACAAGCTCTAAACTTGTTTTTCTATATATAGGGGGGTCTCTTCCCCATTTTGGAGGGTTAGACAATTTGGAACAAAATTTTCTCTCTCTCTAGAAATCTCTCTCTCTCTTCTTATTTTGTGCTTTGTAGTTAGCTTTCTCTACATCTTTGCACATAGACTATTGATCAATCTTGACTACCTTGGAGCTGAGGTTCTAGGAGGTCTTCTTGGAGCTTTAGAAAGGGGTTTGAGCTTGAATTTGTGCCTGAAATTGTCTTGTGCTTCAAGAGGTATAAGGCTTGCCGTTTAAACTTGTCTTGCATAATTTGAATTACTATCTTTTTGTATTGTTTTGACCTGGTTTTTCAACTACAAAAAACTCTATTTTTGAGGTTTGAAAATGGTAGTTTAACTCTTGGTGAGTTAGGGGGTTGTCTCCTCTTTTTGTTCTTTGGCTTGTGAAGCCTTTTGTGCCATTTCTCACCATCTTTGTATCAAACTTTTTGGCCCTTTAAACCACTGAAAATAAGAGTTATTTTCAGTTGTAAAAATCAAATCTTGAAGTCCAAAATAGGAGGGGTTAGCCTCCCCTCCGTGTGTCTTGTTTCCATGCCTAGGTTGCTTCACATGTTAGCTTGTTTTCCAGCTTAACTTAGCTTAATTCAAGCATGTTTTAGGCTCTATTTTGGCATGTTTCAGCTCTGTTTTGGGTTGGTTGGAGCACTTGAGGCTTGTTTTGTGTGCTTGTAGTGCAATTGTACTTGTTATGTTTAGTTTGTGCTATGCTTTGGCCTCTTATTCCAGCTTACCTTAGCTTAACCTGAGCATGATTTTGCCACTATTTTGATTGGTCTTAGCTCTGTTTTGAGCTGGTTTGGGCCTTTGAGGCTTGTATTACGTGGTTGTAATACAATCTCCTTCACTAGCTTAATGTTTTAGGCTTTCTAGCATGAATTGCACGAGTTGCTTGCATGTTTTAGGGTCATTTTGCACTCCATTTTAGCACTGAAATCTCTACAATCTCCTTATATTCTTCACTCTTTCATTTGTTTTGAAAGTGACTTCGAACCCCTTGTTGGCTTGAGTGTGGAATTGAGACCCTCATGCCTAATGGTTTAATTCCTTCGGGAGTTCATTACCTACAGCATGACGCCTCTTTGATACTCAAGGTATTTGTGGTTTAAGTCCTCTTTCCATTAGAGGACACTCAGCTTTTGGACCAACCAATTAAAAAATGGATTGGTAATCTAAAATTGGTAAATAAAATGAACAAAGTAAAAGAGGCAAGATAAGCATCTTGTGTTGCGTTGCATGTGTTCAATTGGACGTAATATTGAACACAAGGAAGATTGAAGCATTTCATACACAAAGTGATGAAATGAACCAATCTCCTTAGTCCCCATTGCCTTTGATCACACATGATAAGATGATGGTCTTGAGCCTTGTTTTTGGCATACAATGAAGTTGTACTTCTTGGTTCTTTGGCCATCATGCATTGAAAATGTTTGGCTGGTGGTTTTGGAGCCAAGAATTACAGTCCTTTGACTTTGTGTAATGATAAGGAGGGTAATGGTACACATATATTCCTTGAGAATACACTGTTTTGCCTCTATTTGCTCTCTGTCACAACAAAAAAGGAAGTCCAAGAAAGGGGTGGCCGACCGGCCACTAGTAATGGCCGACAGCCACCAATAGTGGCCGACCGGCCACCAGCAGTGGCCAACAGCCACCAATTGTAGCTGACAGCCACCAATTGTAGCTGATCGGCCGTCAAAACAAATGCAAACAGAGGTGTCCGATGGCAAGGCGGTGGATTTTTTAGAGGAAGCCGACCGAGCATGCATGCCTTCCTCGCCCTCGAGGCCATCTACTTGCTTTGCTTTATTAGTTAGTTGTAGCTAATTGATTCATGTAAGTGTTGTGATTAATAGGCTTAGAATAAGTTAGTTAATTAGTTTTGTGTTGTAATAGCTTAATAATTAGCTTAGCATAGCTAGTTAACTTATTCATTCGAACTCTCCTTCGTGAGGGTGTAATGTTGTAATAAGTGTGCGTGCTTTTGTGCATGTCTTCCAACCCCACGTCTTCTCCCTTTTATTTAACCGCTTTCGATGGTTAGTTTAGGGATACGTTTTGATTAGCATACCTTATGCTTGCATGTTTGCATCATTCATTTGTCTTGCATGCTCCGAGGCTCGGCGCATCATTCAAACTACATTGTCAAATCAATACTTCTTTGAATACATGTTTCAAAGCATGTTATCAAATTGTATCATATGCCATATTAGTAGTCGAGCCTATTAATCGCATTATTGCATGTGTTGCATTAAACACTTAACATAGTTAGGATCATGCATTCTTTCTAACTAGCTTTTGTTTTGGCTTGGAGTACTCAGTGAGTTTTTATGCTTTAGCATACTTACACGAGTGTGATTGCCACATTGCCATGTTTCACATGCTTGCCATGAGGCTATTTGCTTAAATGATTAACTGCATGAATGTTTGTAGATGAAGGCTTGATTGTTTGAATTGGAACAATTCAACAAATATGAGTGTTGAGTCCACTTTGCGAAGTGGCAAATCATGTTTTAAGCCCATTATATTTGATGGCAAATCCGCATTTTAGCCCACTTGAGAGTGGCAAATTCAAACCATTTTCGAAAGCAAACATGAGTTGAATTCGATCCAATTCTTGCGATTTTAGTCTATACTTGCTTATGTGCGTCACATAGTAAAGTTAGCTAAATAACCGGAATAAGAACGTATAAGGTTTATAAAAGAACATAGCATGATTAGTAGAGACCGATCTTTGATCGGGCGAGGAGGGTTGCTCATTTCAAGACCTTCCCCTCTCGTACCCAAGTTCCCAAGCCGAGGCAACTTTGGTGATGACGGACACGTAGCCTTTGGCACGAGTCAGGGTTTCCTAAATTTTCCAAAAATAAAATATTTAGGTGGCGACTCCGTAATCTGGCAAAGCAGTCCAGTTTTGGCATTATTTGATTCAAAATCGATTTTCCAAAATGATTTGCCAGATTGGACTCTTTGATGTTTATCAGTTTCACATTGCACTTTGTGAGATTAGATTCAGAACCGTGACAGGAGTCCGAACTATAGGACTAATTCGAGCTCTCCGAAAGGGGGGTGCGAAAAAGTCGAGCTACAGTTTCTGGCGACTCTGCTGGGGACTTAGAGAACTTGACTCGAACTCATGATATGTTGTTTTATTTACACTTATGTGTTTCTTTGCATTGCATTTGCATCGGTGCGCTTAAGTCATAGTGTTTGCCATCTGTTATTCCTGAGCGATTTGCCGGAGGCTCGCTTGGAAAAGCGTGCCATAAGGCTGACCAGTTGCGGGCTCTACCACGATGGGAACACAAGCCTTGGATCTGGACTACTGCTGTACTGTTTGATCCTCCTTTCACTTCTCGGTGTTAGGAGCGAGAGGTATATTAGGTGGTCTTGCTGAGGTTCCCTTTTTGACCAATCGACCTAGTTGCATATCGAAACCTTTAGAGACTGTTCCAACTAGGACAAGTTGCTCACCCGAATGCAGGATTGTATGAAACCACTTCTTTGCGTAGTGAATCCCTAGCTCCTGACGAGATTAGGACAGGGTAACCCTACCCCCACCATAGGGGTGTTTTGGCTCTTACTTGCTTGATATGTGCTTTTAGAGTGTAACTCTGCAGGAATGTATGCATCAGTTGTAAGTCTGGGTATTAGTTTGAGGGTATTAGTTTTGAGGTAGAAATTTGGGGCAGAAATCAGTGTTTGAATACAGATTGTCCAGCTTATGATTTCAACTGTGTGTTGTCCTTGTCTAAGTCGAGGTGCTGTGCGTTTTCTGATTTTTGTTTCTTTTGCTTTATTTTTCTTTTTGCAAGGTAGTATTTCACAATTGCTTCAGACGAGGCAGTTACCTCCCGAGCACTCTGGATTCGAGTAAGGCGGATTTATCGATCTGAGGATCTTATTGGAGAACAACCAGTATTTGCTTTGCTACCCCCGGTTACCAGACAGAGGAGAGTTAGACATAGCCCACTGGTTTAGCAGTCACCAATTCAGCCGTTACTGACTACTCCACCTATGATCAGTCGAACCCAATTGTCTACTTCTACTTCAGAAAGGAAAAACACACCAGTTCTGATAGATCAGCACCCCTCAAACAACATGGAGGATAAGATGTGCCAACTTTAGCAAACTATCGAGAATATGTTGCTGGATGCTACCTGCCAAGCGGAAATTGCAGCCCAGCAGGCTGAGTTGATCGCTAGGCTTCAACAGCAACAACAACCACAACAAGCAGCAGCTTCTGCTTCACAACCACCCCCAATCAGGGTTCCAATACCCGGGGTTACTACTAATGTCCAGGAAAATGCGGACATTCCGGCAGAGCCAGTCCTACCCCAGACTTCCAAAGCACTGGTCTACCCAACGGAGGCACCATTTGAGTTTGAGGTAGACCCTACTGCGCTAAAAGTGAGCAAGCTTAAGAAGTTTTTCAAACGAGCTTAGCGCGTCAATTCGATCCCAGATATAGAGGATGGCTCTACCGATGCAGCGGTGACCTTGCCAGATAGGTTTAAAATGCCACATATAGACCGTTTTGATGGCTCGGGTGATCCTACGGTCCATTTGCGGCTATTTTCAGATATTCTGCGGCCAATGGGCCTAACTAGACTGCAGAAGTTATCCCTCTTCGGCCGAACCTTGTCAGGTATTGCGGCCATTTGGTATGCTAAACTTGAGGATTCTGTAAAGAGGAGCTGGGAAGAGATGGCCGAGGCCTTTACTGCTCAATACTCCTATAAAACTTAAATCGAGGTCATAACTCGTGATCTCGAGGCAACTCGTCAAGAGCCAAACGAGGGCTTTTTCGATTTCATCACTCAGTAGAGGGCCAAGGCCTCCATGATAACCACCCGGCCAACTAAAAATGACCAGATCAGAATGGTCGTCCACAATCTGCAACCGAGGCTGCTATAGAAGATGATAGTCTTACCTCTGCCTACGTTTGCCGACCTCCGTGAGATAGGGGTACAGATAGAGGATGCGATGAGACAGGGTCTGATAGACCATGAAAAAGAGCAGCCGAAGAGGGCTTTTACACGCAGTTCAAATGTGGTTACGAGTAGTAATGTAGCTATAAGGACTTCTGATGTTGGTATGGTCACCACCACACCGAAAACAGCCACCCATTTTACTGGTACATCCGAAACCACCTCACAGCCTGCAAAACACCAATCTCGAGGCCAGAGGGGTTTCACCCCACTCTACATGTCTCTATCTGCGGCCTTGAGGGTCCTGATCAGAAAAGGGCATCTGAAGCCCCTAGAGCCGCGCCCATGGCCTAATCCCCTCCCTCCTACACACAACCCGGCCAAGTACTGCGTCTTCCACCAGCAGCATGGTCATGATACCGACCTATGCTTTAGATTGTGTCATGAGATTCAGGATCTCATTGACAACAAAGTGATAGTGCCTCCTCAAAAGCCTAATGTCACTACAAATCCTCTCCCACCACATAACCAACCCCCACCACCCAGGCAAGTAAACCTTATCCAAACATTGGCCGTCCCATACGACCCCAGTATATACATCACCCCCTCCCACCTACCTAAGCTAGCGTTGTTCATCCCAAAAAGCATAGACTTGTGCATGATGAGCGCGTCCATATCCCAACCCGAACCTACAGTGGTGGCTGTGGTAGAAGAAGGCATGCCTGAGGGCTCTGTGAGCTTAACTGAAGAGGAATACAACCCGTGTCGCTACATTATGCCAAAGAGTCAGGCCAGACCAGGGGTGAAATTGCCAACGGGAATGGAGGTTAATGTAGTCCGAGAGGATAGACCAAGCCAGGGACTGGATGACTTAGCCGAGCTTGAGGAGGACATCGGTAATCTGCAGTTCTTCGATGAACAAGATCTGGGGAATGTATAGATTGGCTGGTTTGATATGAACGGATTAACAGATAATACGGGGTGGCTCAGTGATTAACCGGATGTTGATGAGGGGTCCCAACCAAATCAGGAATAGTTGGGAACGAGAATTGCTACAACGGCCGGAACGGTCGACAACAAAGGAAAGTTGCCAAAGAGCACTGGTACTAAGAATTTTGCTCAAGAATCAGGTAGCATTTGTACAGCTGATACAGAACAAGAGGCCGTACTGAAGCGGTTCAAGCATGAAAGAATTGAGAATGATCAGAAGGCTAGAAAAGCCGAAGCCCCTGCAGGAATTGACTGTGTTGTGGATACAGGAGTGCTTACAACGAAACCGGACAGTTGCTTGTCAGTTACCGAAGGAATGTGGTGGGAAGATGAAGACTTACATCTTGCCCACACTGATGAAGATTGGGGACAGAATCTGCCAGATGATATGTGGTATTCCGAAGAAGTGGATCACATGACTCGGAGCGGGCGGTACTTCAAGCCCCCACACCTAGACTAACCAGAAGCATCTGGGAAAGATAAGAAGGCAGAAAAACAGAAAGATAAACTGCTAGAAGAAGAAGCTGTACTAAAGTAGCTGAAAAAGATTCAGGCAGACATATCCATCTGGGGTTTGCTCATGGCTTCACGGGTGCACAAACAAGTCGTCCTATCAGTAATGGATAAGGCTAAGCTCTCTATTGACACAACCCCCGAGCAGTTAGTAGGACTGGTCTTCCCAGGAAGGGCTTCGCCGACTTTGACTTTCACGGATAAGGAATTGCCGCCTGAGGGCTCTGAACATAACAAACCACTATACATCTCTGTTGAATGTAAGGAGAAGTGGGTACCAGTCGTCTTGGTGGATACTGGGTCTACAATTAATGTGTGTCCGTCGCACACGGCCTATGCTATTGGCTTAAAGCCAGCAGACTTTGTACCAACAGCCCAGGTGATTCGGGCTTATGATAATACAAGTCGGGAAGTGATGGGGACAGTTCGGATCAGAACGTAGGTTGGCCCAGCACAATAGGATATTGAGTTTCACGTCCTGGATGTCCCGGCCACTTTTAACTTACTCCTTGGACGACCGTGGCTACACCAAGTAAGAGCCGTCTCTTTCACTCTGCATCAAATGCTGAAGTACCCCCATTGGAATGGGGTAACTATTGTTTTTGGGAATTCTTCTATACATCCTTTGCCGGAAGTCACTACACCGGTACTGGAAATTGTACACGGCGATGAGGATGTCTTTTTGTCTGGATTCACCTTGGCTGAGGCCTGGGTAGTGCAAGATATTCTAGCTACTGATGAGGGGTTGTACGTTAGTGCTCAATCTGTCTACCTCATGAATAAGCTGTAACATGTACCCGGAATGGGATTGGAAAGGAACGGCTGGAAGGGTGTTGTTGGTTTGGCTGATGTGCCACATAACCCTCATACCTTTGGTCTAGGTTACACGCCTACCAAAGAGGACTGGATGAGAAAGGGAAAGGAAATGGCAGGAAGAGCCAAAGCTAAGCAAAGCAGGAAGCACTATGAGTTGGTGCATAGACCCATTCAAGGAACCCTGAACGGCCGCTTTGTCCGGGAGGGGGAAGATTTCCCATTTTGCGGATTTCCTGAGCCATGGCTGAACTCTGAAAAGCAGCGTTTGCCCGACTTTGAGATCTTCTTCAATCTACAACTGCAAGATGGTAAAGTTGCAGAGGAACAGACTAACCTACCAGCTGAAGCTGAATAGAGTACAGAGGATGAGTACAATGGCAGTGAACTTGAGCTGGGAGCAGCGTTGACTTGTCTTCTCTCGAATCCTCAGATCAAATTGGAGAGCTTGGGGGATGACTTCATCGTTTCCATGATTGGAAATCAATCAGCTGTGGAACCTTTCGGTGGTATTCTGGATGCATCTATCGCACCCTCCCTCGTTTGGCAGTTCGAGGAGGGCTTTTTGTCCAACAGTTTTGAATCAGGTAGTGAACCGGAATCTGATTCCATAGAGTCTGTGGAGTCGGAATCAGATTCTAGTTCTTTTGAGTCAGAGTCCGGTATTCCTGGGGTTGATAACCTGGATGTTGTTGTTTTGTCTAGGTCGTCTTTTTCCTATTCTTTTAAGTCGGTTGTAACCGAGGAATTGGACGAACTTGAAGTTGTGAATGAGAATGGTACCACTGCTATTTCTGAGTACTTTTCTGTGCCACTTGTATATTGCATAGATCATGACTTTCAAAATTTTGATAAAAATGACGAGGAATGAATTCCTCTGGTTTTGAAACATTTCATTGATCAAGAGGATGAGAGGTTTGTAAAACCCCTGGTTGATAAAATCATTTCAATTAATGTGGGTACTGAGAAGGATCCACGTCTGGTCCAGATCGGGTCCACGTTGTCTTTGGAAGAACACCAGCGCTTAGTCGCTTTATTAAAAGATTTCAAAGATGTTTTCACGTGGTCCTACGAAGACATGCCTGGAATCGATCCTGAGATTGTACAGCATCGGATCCCTCTTGACCCTAAGGCCCGACCCGTCAAGCAGAAGTTTCGGAGAATACACCCGGACTAGGCTCTGAAAATCAAGGAAGAGGTCACCAAGCAGATAGATGCAGGGTTCTTGCTAGTATCTGAGTATCCTACTTGGTTGGCCAACATTGTTCCGGTGCCAATGAAAGATGGTACAATTCGGGTGTGTGGATATTTCAGAGATCTGAACAAAGCTAGTCCGAAGGACGACTTTCCTCTACCGCACATCGACGAATTGGTGAACTTCACCGCAGGCCATGTGTTGCTCTCCTTTATGGATGAGTTTTCCAGGTATAACCAGATCTTGATGGCACCCGAAGATAAAGAGAAGACTACCTTCACCACGCCGTGGGGAACCTACTGCTACAGGGTGATGCTGTTTGGTCTGAAAAATGCTGGGGCTACTTATCAACGAGCTACAACTACAATCTTGCATGGTATGATCCAATAAGAGGTTGAGGTGTATGTGGACAACATGATTGTCATGTCCAAGGAAAGAGAAGACCACTACACCACCTTGAAGAAATTTTTCCAACGAATCAGAGAATATCGGTTCAGGCTGAATCCACAGAAATGCACTTTTGGTGTCACAGCAGGGAAAATGCTGGGGTTCTTGATTACGCAAAGGGGCATTGAGGTTAATCCTTCCAAAATCAAGGCCATCCTAGAAATGCCACCACCAAGGACTAAAAATGAGGTGCAAGGCTTTCTAGGTAAAGTGCAATTCATAAGACGGTTTATTGCAAAATTAACCTTGACTTGTGAACCAATATTTGGTCTCCTGAAGAAAGGAAAGAAATTCCAATGGCATGACCGATGCCAGGTTGCTGTTGAGCAGATCAAACAGTATCTATAGAACCCGCCCGTGTTGTCACCGCCAGAGTCGGGGAAGCCGTTGATTTTGTATCTATTAGTAACCGACACGACAATGGGCTGCATGCTTGCACAGGAATCTGAGGATAAAGTGGAGAAGGCCATCTATTACCCGAGCAAGAAGATGCTAGAATATGAGACCCGTTACACTCCGCTTGAGAAGGCTTGCTTGGCCTTGGTATGGGTTACCAGGAAATTGATGCACTACCTATTAGCTCACTCCGTAATTCTGGTTTCGAGATTAGATCCCATCAAATATCTCTTTGAGAAACCAACACTTACGAGTAGGCTAGCTCTCTCCGAATTTGATTTGAAGTACATGACTCGCAAGTCTGTGAAAGGGAGAGCGATAGCGGAGTTCCTAGCCGATCACCCAGTGGATGGGGATGAAGCAGTAGGGTATTTGTTCCTAAATAAGGGTATTCTACAGGTTGAAGAAGAGATTTGGACCATATACTTTGACGGAGCGTCTAATCAGTACGGTTATGGGATAGGGGTATTACTGATAGTACCCGATAATTCCCACATACCTTTAGCTTTCAAACTCTAGTTTAAGGTATCAAATAATGAAGCAAAGTACGAGGCATGTATCACTGGCTTGGAAGCCGCCCTGGAACTAGGGGCAAAACAGTTGGACGTCATTGGGGACTCGAACCTGGTTGTGTCTCAGCCAAAAGGAAATTAGAAGGTTAAGGAAGAAATAATGAAAATCTATCACCAAACCCTGGACGTTCTGATTCCCAGGTTTGAGAAGCTAACCTTCACGCATCTGTTAAGAGAGAGTAGCAGGTTTGCAGACGCTTTATCAACTCTATCTTCCATGGTAGACATCCTTTTGGTAGTTCAGATGCGTCCGATCATTATTGAACAGAGGTATGTGCTGACCTACGAGCTAATTGCCGCGATAGATGAAGTACAAGATCAGAACCCCTGGTATCATGACATCTGGAACTTCTTGGAAAAGAAGGCTTATCGACTAGGGGAGAATACCAAAGATAAAAGGGCGATACGATGAATGGCTGCTCAGTTTATCATCTGCGAGGGTAAATTGTACAGACGAGGCTATCTAGGAATGCATAAGCTGTGTGTTGATGCAGAAGAGTCGAAGCGCTTAATGGAGGCCATCCACGGAGAAGAGAGCGGTTCGCACATAAGCGGAGTGATGCTAGCTCGAAAGATTCTCAGGCAGAGTTATTACTGGTCAACCATGGAGGAGGATTGTATTGGTTTTGTTCGACGATGCTACAAATGCCAAATTCATGCAAATCGCATGAATATCCCGTCGTCGAAGCTGTACAACATGACTTTGCCATGGCCATTTTCAGTTTGGGGAATTGATGTTATTTAGGCAGTTACTCCGAAGGGGTCAAACAGGCATGAGTATATCCTGGTGGCAATAAACTATTTTACAAAGTGGGTCGAGGCCCAATCCTACACAGTGCTGGAAGCATTCAATGTAGCCAAGTTCATCAGGAATAACATCATCTGTCGTTATGGGGTCCCAAATGAGATCATCTCGGACAATGGTTCCCACTTTAAGAAAGAAATGATCAACTTGTTGGAGAAATACAACGTGGCTTTTCATAAGTCATCCACATATCGGCCGCAAACCAACGGAGCTGTTGAGGCCGCCAACAAGAACATCAAGCACATTCTACAAAAGATGGTGGAAACCTACAGGGACTGGCCAGACAAGCTGTCGTTTGCTCTCTGGGGCTATAGGACATCAATCTGAATATCTACTGGGGCAACTCCGTATTCTCTAGTTTATGGGATGGAAGCTGTTTTGCTAATTGAAGTTGAAGTTCCCTCACTGCGGGTTATGGCTGAGTGCCAAATAGCAGAAGCGGATTGGCAGTAGAGCAGGTTCGAGGAACTAATGTTGTTCGACGAGAGGAGGCTGAAAGCACTGTACCACGTCCAAAGTTATCAATGTAGGATTGCCAGGGCTTTCAATAAGAAAGTTAAGTCTAGGAATCTGAAAGAAGGGGATTTGGTGCTCATAGACAACCAAGCTCCCATCCATGACCCTAGGGGCAAGTTCAGACCTAATTGGACTGGTCCTTACATCATCAAATCTATTTGGTCGGGTGGAGCTGCCATTCTTATGGACCTAGATGGCCTTGAATTCTCCCAACTAATCAACATGGACAAGTTGAAGAAATACTACCCTTGAGTGGCTCTTTAGGCCGAAAACCCGAAAGGGCGACTAGGCAAAAGTTAGAGCACAAAAAATTAGAAAAAAAAAAAAAATTGAGCTCACAAGGTTAAAAACCCAGAAAGGACGACCTTGGCAAAAGTCAGAGCGCAAAAGGAGAGTGTTAATATCCGAGTGAACCGGAACTGAACTACGTAAGGCTTGATTCCCATCCTCGAGATACATAGGCAACTTTATTTTGAAGTCCAGCCATAAACACTTCCAAATCAACTGTGTCCATGAGATTATTCTGGTCATCTTTGTCTTTTCTGCATCCAAGAGTTCGGTTGTGATCTCCACTATGAGAGCTGTTTACAGTTCAGTGCAGTGCAGTGCTATTCAGACAATGAGCAACTTTTCATTTGTTGGATTTGGCGTTGTACTTCTTAAGGATAGATTCTGGGTGTGTCCAGTTCTGATCCTAATCGAAAATGTTTTTGAAAAGTTTTAATAAAAGTTGATTTGGTTCAAATTAATCTTTTTACAACTTAAACCATTTTTGGACCAAAAGGAAAATTTTTAGTACCCACAACCTTCAATTTCATTGATTTCAATACAGAGTTCTCTACCTCTTGATACAAATCAAAGTTGCTTTTTATTACATTCAAAAGGAACATTGGAAAGTACAGATCAAAGCAATAAACTTGGGGCATCGATGAGTCAGGTGTTCCTGCGTCCCCTCCCAGAGCTTGTGGAAGCTCCAGATGCTAAAGTAGGCTCGGTTTGCGCCTCATCTTCAAGCCAAGCTATGCATTCGCCAAAAAGGGCGCAACTGAAATTGGGAGCGGGAGCCAGAAGTTCTCTTGTCCTCCAAGCAGTGGGATATCGAGCTAGTTGTGAACCTCATATCAGAAATGAAGCCGGGTACTCTACCCCCTCTTCTGGGCAAGTCTGGTTGTGCCCAAACTGACGCCTGAACCAGAATGCAAAATAGAAGACACAGTGCGTCAAGCCAATCAACTGAATGCCAGGCTGCCGGGCCATGCTGTAGCTCATCTCAGGCAAATCAAACCAGGGGCAACGCCAAGTAATGTCAACAGCAGACCTGTTGCACATCCAATGGCACCACCACCCCTCGTTTAGGAAATCAACTAGCCGTTGGCGAAAGAAATAGCCTCATGCTGAATATGCAAGGCAAGAGTCCACTACTTTCAACCTGTCCATGAGCCATATCTAGGGAGGGATGAAAAATAAGAGAGATTAAAGAATAGAGAGGTGTATGTGGAGAGAAAAAGTGAGAAAGGGTTTTAGAGAGAAAAACAGAGCTTGAGGGCCAAGTGATGTGAGAAACATATGTGAAATAGGATGGGAAACATTACCTGCAAGAGTAGTGGACTTCCTGCAAACTTGGTCGTCACCCGCCTATGGAAGACGTCCAAGCCTGTCAAAGTCTCGACCAATGCTAAGCCAATGCAGCTCTTGCCCTCTTTCAAGCCTTGAGCTACTTCGATCAAGCGAATGCTAGACCCTCTGAAGTCAGGGGCAAGTAGGAAATGGGCCACCATACACAAGCAGAAGGCATGCTGCCGAAAACTTTGCCAAAGACGGTCATTGCGGTCACCGACATCAGAAAATCGGTGAATGAGACTGGGAATGTCTAATGCTCCGTTATGAACCAAAGATCGGGCATCGGGTAAAGTGAGCCCGCACATTCTTCCTAAAGCTTGGATGTGGCTGAAATAGGACTGGGGCAAGATTTCCTCGTCGCGCCGCGATGCCATCAAAACTTGGAATTCTTCGATTGTAGGGCACATCTCTTGGCCCCCCAAAGTTAAACACATGTGTAACCGGGTTCCAACATCTAGCCGCGGCATGAAGGAACGGAAAACATAGTGGGATACGACTCAGCAGGAATAGTGCATTTATCTCGAAACCCCAGAAATTCACTTTTTCCGAGCCATCCAGAGTTTTTCGGTGAAGAATGGCTCCATTTGTGGCAAAAACAAAGCTGGAATGAAGAAACTACGAAGTCCTAACTTTTGTAGAAGATAAGGTGCTGAGTGGAAGACAGGTGGCAGCAATCTGGAGGTTCCCTGCACTAGTGACCGACCGGCCAGTGTTGGTGGGCGATAGGCCACTTTTGTAGCCGACCGGACAATACTAGTGGCCGACAGCCACTTTTGGTGGCCGACAACCTCTGTTTATAGCCGACATAATTCCTATGGCATTCATATGTGTTGGGAGTGCTAAGAACCTGTGTTTTGTTCTACTCTTGGTGCATTTTGCCGCCTTGTTTTAAGAGTTTTGTTGAGTCATTTTTTTTTTTTGATTGTTTCTCTTTGTTTATCGAGTTGTTTTGTTGTTGTTTATCGAGTTGTTTTGTTGTTGCTTATCGAGTTGTTGTTTTGTTTATCGAGTTGTTGCATTAGCTATTCATTAAGTTATTTTACTCCGTTGTTATGTATTGGTCGGTTCATTACCTGATTAAGAAGTTGCCAATACAGTGTACAATATTCAATTTCCATCAATCCCGTTTTTGTGTAAAATGGTGCAATGTGATGCTCAGAATGCCAAAAAAAAAAATACAACACGTCTTATCAAAAGGCTGATTTTTTATTCCAATCATGGTTTCTTTTTACAAAAAAGTACAAGTTTTTAGGAAAATAAAACTGTACAATGTGCTAACACTACTAGCTAAAAGAAAAGAGCAAAAAGAAACTAAGCTGAGAACATCTAAATTAGTACCATCCACCTCAAGATCGAGAGGCCCTCTTCGTCCTCTTCCCGGGGATGGACTCAGAGCTATCACCATCGGCGCCACTGTCAGAGGCCCCCGTGTCTAAGCTAGCTATTGAATCAGCCTCAGCATCATCTCCGCCCTCAGAATCTGAGCCAGCATCGCCTTCTCCATCCTCAGATGACTCTAACTGTGGACTCACTGCCTCCTCGTCCTCACTCGTCTCATCATCATCATCATCGTCCGAAACGGGCTCTGAAGGGCCACTCTCGTCACGGGTGCCCCTAGCTCTGCCTTGGCTGCGAGCCGGAGCCTCCCGTCTCTCTCTCCCCGTTGCCAAAGGAGGTACAGATGGTCCCGCTACAGCTCTCGCTGGAACGTCCAATGTGCTTGGGATCTGAAAAGGGCAGTTTGTCAAATACATCAGTCGCGGTGTATACCTGACGCAAAAATGATATGCAAGAAGCAGTGTGAAAGCAGTGTTCGAATGCAGTGAACGGATGCAGTGTTTGAGTGCAGTGTTTCCAATGTAGTGTTCAAGTGCAGTGTATCAGATTAGTGTAGTGTGGAACATATTATGTTTGAAATGCTGATGTATCGGCAAGAAATTTCATGGCATGAAGTGCAAACTGAAGTAAATTACCGGAATTCTGTAGAGGCTGAGCAGGTTCATGCTCTTCTACACCATCTTCGTCAGGGAAGCCACTAGCTCAAGGGCCTGCCCGGTGCACTCTATGGGTGTCTGCAAGTGCGTTGAGAGGATCAGTGTTCTATAAAGCATAACTGAAATGAAGTAAATATGCAAAATGAAAAGTATGATATATACTGGCGTAGGGCCTCGAACCCCTACAAGCTCATGCCTGGCTGACGCGGGCACAATGGGAATCTGGCAAGCCTCCCTAGAATGTCGCTGGTAGGTGAGTGTGGTAGGCAGCTCTGGCCACCCAGTCCTCTGTCTCACCCCAGAACCTCTCCTGCCATGGGTCCTAGTCGCCCCGGCCCCTCTGCCTCTTTCTCCTGCAGCTAAAGCCCTCGGTCTCCCATCTCCACAGACCCTGGTCAGAGGAGGCATAAGGTATGTCTGGATGAAGATTGTGTAGTCACCCTCGACTCAGAAGAAGTTGGCGTCCCAGCCTCGGGTGACATCAATCATCTCCTGGAAAGTGTATTTCTCTGTGGCTCTCATGTATGTCGGAGGCGACATCGGAACTACCGGCTCGGGCAAGCCGATGGTCTGGTGCAA
Organism: Camellia granthamiana; assembly: GCA_036172215.1. Taxonomy (NCBI): domain Eukaryota; kingdom Viridiplantae; phylum Streptophyta; class Magnoliopsida; order Ericales; family Theaceae; genus Camellia; species Camellia granthamiana. The sequence goes on from CM069903.1 coordinate 152,114,107, forward strand.
GAATCGCTCTCCTAAGAAACATGTCCGGCAAATTGGGCCCTCGAGCAGGATCCGGAAGCAAGAAGCCTCTCGGGCACCAGCGAACTGATCTCTGACTCCCTCAGGCATCATCACCCAGGGCTGCCAAGTGATCTGTAAATAGAGAAGGTATAGATTATTAGTTATCATTGGGTATTACGATATGAGTTAGAATCGAAGGAAAACAGAAATAAATAGAGAAGCTCGAGTTACCTCAGTCGCGGTCATAGTATCAAAGTATCAGCGGAAGAATGAGCAGTATTCCCGAGACCTCTGCTGGCATCTCCCGTCGTACTAGTGAGAGTAAGGCGCGACAAGTGGCATCTCCACCTCTGGCTCTAGGGCAAGTCTCGGAAAGTAGGCGTACACCCATAGTTGCAGAAAGCAGAAAGGGGCAATAGTGAGTATACAATAGACAGAGTATGTAAAGCAGAAAGCAAATTGTGCGTGTACAGTATGCAGTGTGTGTGCAGTATACAGAGAATGTTAAGCAGAAAGAGCAACACAAAATGCAAAACAGAGAAGTAAGGGATACCTCCCAAGCCCTCCAGTAGCCTCCTATCAGATACCCGCTCCTGCGAGAGGTCGAGCTCACGTACTCGTACAAGGTGGCCAAGCCAGTGCCACCCCAATCATAGAGTCGGACTCGAGACAGGTCCACCAGAGCACTCAGGAGGTATAACTCGACGGTGTTCGCCCGATCAACAAATAGGGTAGTTCCAAAGAGAAACATCAAGAAACCTCGAACATACTACTCGGTCTCCTCTCGGGTCGCTGGCGTCGTCCCTCTGTAGTAATCCGCGAACCATGTGTATCGGACCATCCCTGATCGAGAGATGGGTGGACGAGTCCCCAGCAAGTAAATCTGAGCGGCCTCCCACTCGCCCATGTCTATGTCACAAGGAATTGGATGACCCCCTACCTCTATGCCAGTAAGCATAGAGAAGTCAAAGGGAGTCATCGTCATCTCTACCGCGGTAGAGAAGTGAAAGGAATCGGTGGTATCCCACCACCTTTCTACCAAGGCACCTAGCAAAGGCTGGCTCACTATGAGGCGTGAGAGCCCCATGTAGAATGATCCGAATCCGGCCTCGTTGATGATGTGGTGGACTACATCGGGAAGCTCCATATACCACTCCCTCGCGGAGATGGTCCAGTATCCTCGGATGGCGTGTGAATCCCCCTGTAAGCAGGACAAGCAGATAAAAAGTATCGTAAGAAATGTAGTGCAAGAGTATATTCAGGACAAGCAGATGCAAGACAATGTAAGAAATACAGTGCATAAATGTGTTTGGGATGAACAGATGAAAGACAGTGTGAACTATGCGAGAAATGCAACGTATATTGCGAAAAATTAAGAAGAAGTGTAAACCTTGGAGGCGCCACGGGATAAATGTGACTCCAGCTTACACAGTAGGAGGTCCTCCGGTGCGCCTCATGCAAACCCCCTGAACTAGTGAATGCTATTGGGTGGTAGCACGTGTATCTCGGGATGATACGTCGCCGGGTCAAAAGGTCGAATGCTGAGTGGCAGTAGCTCAAGCTCCAGATCCACCTCCATCTCCGGAGAAGCTCCGCCGTGTGAGATGTCGTCCGCCATCTCGATGGAAGATGAGAAAGTGGTCAAGAATGTGGAAAATGGGCGGGGGAATGCCAAAGTCAACAAAAGTCAACTCTCGGAAATGGAAAATGGTAGAAAAAAGGAACAGCCCGAGAAAGGCACTAAATCCAAGGGTAACTCGAGGGAAACAAGCCTCAAGTTGTGGAAATGAGGGAATAAGCACCGAAACCGACTTTCAATCGGTTCAAAACAGTGTAAACTACGAGGGTTTTAGCGAAGAAAATGTCCGTAGGGCGTTGGAAAACGAGTATAATTCTCGGATCGAAGGAGGAAAATGATCTAAAGAGAGAGGAGAATGATTTTCGGCAATGGAGAAATGGGGAAATAGGGTTTGGAACCCTATACTTAAAGGCCCGATGTGAAATGGCCATTTTGCCCCGAATCTGCCATCGGTGGCCAACAGCCACCATTTATGGCCGACAACTGTTTTTGGTGGCCGATGGGTGGCTGATAACATTCCCTGGTGGCCGACAGGCTTTCAATGCTCTCCATGAGTGTTTTACTACTATTTTGTGCCCTTAATCCTCAAGAAAGTGCGAGGAAGGCTTACTTTTAAGCTCAAAGTGTCTCTGCGAAAGCCCCGAACTGTGTCTTCAGTGCATGGCTCATCATTACTTAACATGGGCGAGGTGTATCTTTTTTTTCTAAACATACTGCAACTCTTCCGAGAGGTAAATCGGAAGTTGTGATTGAGTCGTCTTCATCAAGCACACTTTGTCGTTGCATGGAACATGCATTTTGTATTGTTGCATAAAACATGTATCCCCATTTTGCATGGAGTATGCATGTTGCATTGAAGATGCATTGCTCTCATTTTGCATAGAATGTGCATGTTGCATTGAAGATGCATTGTTGTTATTTTGCATAAGGTATGCATGTTGTGTTGTATCGCCTTGTACATGCCCTTATATTCGCATAGAAAATGTTCGTACCTGTTGCATTGACCATGCATTCGCTACTATCGTATAGAATACGCATTACTTTGTCTATTGCATAGAACATGCTCTCACTCGCGCCGCATAGAATATGCTTCTGTTTTTTTCCTTGCATGTTGTACATGAAATAAGCCTCTAACATTGTGTCACGGTTATTCGTCTTGCATGGAACATACATTCTTATTGTATTGTACCTGTCAAGCTTCTTTATTCTGCAGGCATGATATTGTATGTACGGTTCATTCAGAGGAACTCCAGGTAAGATCATTCCTGTCCCTTGAACACCTTGTTGGTTAGAAACACTCGGGTACGCCCGGTGTTTACACCACACCTCCTTTGTTGGTTAGAAACACTCGGGTACACCCGGTGTTTACACCACACCTTGCCTTGGTTAGAAGCGTTTAGAACGTGTTCCGATGCTTATACCACCTTGCTTTGGTTAGAAACATCGGGAAGTGCTCCGATGTTTATACCACCCCTTGGTTAGAAGCATTGGAACGTGTTCCTGATGCTTATACCACCCTACTTTGGTTAGAAACATTGGAATGTGTTCCAATGTTTATACCACCCTGCTTTGGTTAGAAACATTGGGACGTGTCCCGATGTTTATACTGCCCCCTGGTGTTCATACCACCTTCTTCTCCTCTCGCGTGCGACGTGTTACGACGCTTCAGTTAAAAGCATTCGGAAGGACTCCAATGCTTATATCACTCTTTGCTTTGGTTGTATAATATTTGGATGTGTTTCAATTGTTATTACTGTTCTCTTTGGTCCGGAACATTAGGGTGTGTCCTCGTGTTCACGCCATCTCTTTCCTCACGTGTGCCACGCGTTGGGATCATGTTTGACACCTCGAGTGCGCCCGAGGGTTGTGTTGTTCTTTGCCTTTCCTACGTGATGCGTAATAAAGCCTGCATAATTTTCTTACATCCTTTCTATATGAAATATGGTTTGGTTCATGCTTACTTGCTTATGTATAAGTTTGCTATAGCATTTCTTTGCATGGCATTGGCATCTTGATGTTTCATTGTAGCCGCATTGCATGATCATAAGTTATGTTATGCATCGTGCATGTTATTTGCATCTTGACCCAGAACTACGTTGGTTTGATTCCTTGCAAAGGGATACGTAGGCAGCCTGCGGGCGCAACTGTTATTTGTTTTTGACTTGCTTGTTTGTCTAAGTCTTCGGCCTTGTCAAAAACGGGTCGTCTCTGGGCTTTGACATTCACTCACGTCATTTTATGACTTCCGAGTTTTGTCAAAGAGGAGCAACTGTAGACACCCCATTTTTTACCGTCCTCGAGACTTGGACGTCATCGTTTGAACACTCGATGATTTCGTATGCTCGTGTTCATTTTGAGCACCTGAAGTTCTAAGCAGAGTGCCTTGCCTTCGAGCCTCTCAACTTGTCTGTTTTGTGCTCGGTTGTGGACCAAGAGCTTGTTGTTTCAAATCTGGAGGAGAGGGTGGCCTGTCGGCCATCCCCACAGTCCATCGGCCATGGCTTGTGCCTGCCGGCCATCAGTGGTGGCCGGTCAACCACATTGATGGCCGGTTGGCCACTGGTGATGGCCGACGACCATTTTTCTCCTTTTTCAGATATTTGTTTGCCAGCTGTGCCAGCTGTTACTCACTGATGTGCATCTCCATATACGTATATGGAGGGATGAATACAAGCTCTAAACTTGTTTTTCTATATATAGGGGGGTCTCTCTCCCATTTTGGAGGGTTAGACAATTTGGAACAAAATTTTCTCTCTCTCTCTAGAATTCTCTCTCTCTCTCTCTCTTCTTATTTTGTGCTTTGTAGTTAGCTTTCTTTACATCTTTGCACATAGACTCTTGATCAATCTTGACTACCTTGGAGCTGAGGTTCTAGGAGGTCTTCTTGGAGCTTTAGAAAGGGGTTTGAGCTTGAATTTGTGCCTGAAATTGTCTTGTGCTTCAAGAGGTATAAGGCTTGCCTTTTAAACTTGTCTTGCATAATTTAAATTACTATCTTTTTGTACTGTTTTGACCTGGTTTTTCAACTACAAAAAACTCTATTTTGAGGTTTGAAAATGGTAGTTTAACTCTTGGTGAGTTAGGGGATTGTCTCATCTTTTTGTTCTTTGGCTTGTGAAGCCTTTTGTGCCATTTCTCACCATCTTTGTATCAAACTTTTTGGCCCTTTAAACCACTGAAAATAATTGTTATTTTCAGTTGTAAAAATCAAATCTTGAAGTCCAAAATAGGAGGGGTTAGCCTCCCCTCCTTGTGTCTTGTTTCCATGCCTAGGCTGCTTCACATGTTAGCTTGATTTTCTAGCTTAACTTAGCTTAATTCAAGCATGTTTTAGGCTCTATTTTGGCATGTTTCAGCTCTGTTTTGGATTGGTTGGAGCACTTGAGGCTTGTTTTGTGTGCTTGTAGTGCAATTGTGCTTGTTATGTTTAGTTTGTGCTATGCTTTGGCCTCTTATTCCAGCTTACCTTAGCTTAACCTCAGCATGATTTTGCCACTATTTTGATTGGTCTTAGCTCTGTTTTGAGCTAGTTTAGCCCTTTGAGGCTTGTATTACGTGGTTGTAATACAATCTCCTTCACTAGCTTCATGTTTTAGGCTTTCTAGCATGAATTGCATGAGTTGCTTGCATGTTTTAGGGTCATTTTGCACTCTATTTTAGCACTGAAATCTCTACAATCTCCCTATATTCTTCACTCTTTCATTTGCTTCGAACCCCTTGTTGGCTTGAGTATGGAATTGAGACCCTCATGCCTAATGGTTTAATTCCTTTGAGAGTTCATTACCAACAGCACGAGGCCTCTTTGATACTCAAGGTATTTGTGGTTTAAGTCCTCTTTCCATTAGAGGACACTCACCTTTTGGACTAACCAATTAAAGAATGGATTGGTAATCTAAAATTGGTAAATAAAATGAACAAAGTAAAAGAGGCAAGATAAGCATCTTGTGTTGCATTGCATGTGTTCAATCAGACATTATATTAAATACAAGGAAGATTGGAGCATTTCATACTCACAGTGATGAAATGAGTCAATCTCCTTAGTCTCCATTGCCTTTTATCACAGATGATAAGGTGATGGTCTTGAGCCTTGTTTTTGGCATACAATGAAGTTGTATTTCTTGGTTCTTTGGCCATCATGCATTAAAAATGTTTGGTTGGTGGTTTTGGAGCCAAGAACTACACTCCTTTGACTTTGTGTAATGATAAGGAGGGTAATGGTACACATATATTCCTTGAGAATACACTGCTTTGCCTCTGTTTGCTTTTTGTTACAACAAAAAGGGAAGTCCAAGAAAGGGGTGGCCGACAGCCACCAATAGTGGCCGACTGGCCACCAGCAGTGGCCGACCGGCCATCAATGAAAAGTTTGTTCAGTGTGTTCCTGAAGTGGAGCAGAGGTGTGCTGGAAGTTGGTAATTTTCAGTGGTCAAAACAAATGCAAACAGAGGTGTCCGATGGCAAGGCGGTGGATTTTCGGGAGGAAGCCAACCGAGCATGCATGCCTCCCTCGCCCTCGAGGCCATCTACTTGCTTTGCTTTATTAGTTAGTTGTAGCTAATTGATTCATGTAAGTGTTGTGATTAATAGGCTTAGAATAAGTTAGTTAATTAGTTTTGTGTTGTAATAGCTTAATAATTAGCTTAGCATAGCTAGTTAGCTTATTCATTCGAACTCTCCTTCGTGAGGGACTAATGTTGTAATAAGTGTGCGTGCGTGTATGCATGTCTTCCAACCCCACGTCTTTCTCCTTTTTATTTAACCGCTTTCGATGGTTAGTTTAAGGACACGTTTTGATTAGCATACCTTATGCTTGCATGTTTGCATCATTCATTTGTCTTGCATGCACCAAGGCTCGGCGCATCATTCAAACTGCATTGTCAAATCAATACTTCTTTGAATATGTGTTTCAAAGCATGTTATCAAATTGTATCATATGTCATATTAGTAGCCGAGCCTATTAATCGCATTATTGCATGTGTTGCATTAAACATTTAACATAGTTAGGATCATGCATTCTTTCTAACTAGCTTTTGTTTTGGCTTGGAGTACTCGGTGAGTTTTTATGATTTAGCATACTTGCACGAGTGTGATTGTCATATTGCTATGTTTCGCATGCTTACTATGAGTCTATTTGCTAGGGCTGCTCACGGGTCGGTTTTGGCGGGTTGCGGGTCAAAACCGACCCGACCCGCACTTATGCGGTTGGGAAAAAATGGACCCGCAACCGCCCGCAATGCGGTTCGCGGTTTGTGCGGGCGGGTGCGGTTCGGTTTGCGGTTTAGATTTTTTTTTTTTTTTTTTTTTTTTTAAACTTAAGCAAATTTGACATTTTTTGTTACTTTCTAAACACTTTTTTTTTTTTTAGAAGAGTTATAAATTAAATTACAAGATATACAATTCATGATCATAATAAATAGTCCACATGTTAGATAAGATGATATGGAACCATACTTGAGGATAGTGGATTAATCTTCCTCCTTAGCTTGCAAAAACAAATCCTTAAAAGTCAAACTAGTAACACTAATTTAAATATGCAAAAACAAACCCTTAAAAGTCAAACTAGTAACACTAATTTTAATAGTGGATTAATCTTCACTATTTAGTTTTTAATATGCAATAATGTGATAATAGAATGACAATTCAAAATATCATATTTAACTGTGTCTACTAGACTAATGGAATATAATGATTTTTTATATATATATATATAAATAAAAGTCAAACTAGTAACACTAATTTAAATATCATTAGATTATGATAATGTATATAAGTACCCATATAATAAATTTTACTTTCATCCAAAATGTAAAAATAAAAATAATAACTAGTTATCTCCATCTATCCAAAATGCAAAAAATAATAATAATAACTAGTAATTTTTTCTTTAAAAAAAAAAAAAAAAAAGTTACGGGTTGCGGGCGGGTCGGGTTCGACCCGAACCTGAACTTTTGTGAATTTCTTGACCCGCACCCGCCCGCCTACCTACATCGAAACCGCCCAAAGCACTGCGGGTAGGGTAGGGTCTGGCGGTTTGTGCGGGCGGGTGGGTTGGTTGCCCAGCCCTACTATTTGCTTAAATGATTAACTGCATGAATACCTGTGGATGAAGGCTTGATTGTTTGAATTGGAACAATTCAACAAATGTGAGGTTTGAGCTCACTTTGCAAAGTGGCAAATCATGTTTTAAGTCCATCATGTTTGATGGCAAATCCACGTTTTAGCCCACTTGATGGTGGCAAATTCAAACCATTTTCGAAAGCAAATATAAGTTGAATTCGCTCCAATTCTTGCGATTTTAGTCTATACTTACTTGTGTGCGTCACATAGTAAAGTTAGCTAAATAACTGGAATAAGAACGTATAAGGTTTATAAAAGAACATATCATGATTAGCAGAGGCCGATTTTTGATCGGGCGAGCAAGAATGCTCATTTGAGGACCTTCCCCTCTCATACCCAAGTTCCCGAGCTGAGGCAACTTTGGTGATGACGGACACGTGGCCTTTGGCACGAGTCAGGGTTTCTTAAATTTTCCAAAAATAAAATATTTAGGTGGCGACTCTGTAATCTGGCAAAGCAGTCCAGTTTTGGCATTATTTGATTCAAAATCTATTTTCCAAAATGATTTTCCGGATTGGACTCTTTGGTGTTTATCAGTTTCACATTGCACTTTGTGAGATTAGATTCAGAACCGTGACAGAAGTCCGAACTGTAGGACCAATTCGAGCTCTCCGAAAGGGGCGCGAAAAAGTCGAGCTGCACTCTCGTACGAGCTTTCCACTAAGAATAGTTTATACCATCAAATAACAGAGGTCTATGGGTTGAGTTACCTTCACAAATTGAATCTGTATCACTACTCACACAAAATCACACTTCTACAGTTTTGATAAAAACAAAAAATGACCCGCTCTAATACCAATTGAAAACCTAAGTGATTCGTGATTAGATCAAGATTTAATTGTATCAATTCCTAAACAATTAAAACTAACAATCTAAATCATCAAGCACGTACGAAAGTGATTTAGATTGTTGTTTTAGAAACAATAAATAGACACAAATGATTTTTACGGGAAAAAAAAATCAATATTGGAGTACCTCCAATTGTGATTAAAATATCACGGGTGAAACGCCACAAATCAATCCACTATGAAGAAAAGAAAGAATACAAAATACCCAAACAAATTACGTAAACTCTATCAATTTGTCTTCAACACTTTGTATAACTTCCACCGCAACCTTAGTCTTAGGATTGATGTTGATTCCACAACATCCACGTCGACTCAACGACCGCACACAGCTTTGAACACCTTCGAACACTCCACGCTTGAATCTCCGGATTCCACCGAAGAATAACACTCTTGAAAATGGTCACTCAAACAACCCTTTGATGTGAATTATCAAATCATGTGAGTTTAATACTCAAGAAAACATCAAAGGAAAACTAGCAAAGCAACCTCTAAAAGAAAACCCTAGAGCTCCCAAAACAGATCTAGAAGACTTAACCCTAAAAACGGACCTGAACACATATAAAAAGAAAACAAAGGCCGCGTACCCCGCTCGAGCGCAGGACTTGCCGCTCGAGCGGAGGCACTAAAACACGTGCGATTAAACAGGTCTCCGCTCGAGTGCTGGAACTCACGCTCGAGCGCAAAAACACGCTTCCCAGTATTTGTGCAGACAAGCCAAACTACTGAGAAGGTGCAAACTCTGCTCAAGCATAAATGTTCCTGCTCGAGCGGGAAGACCAAAACCAAGGAAAAAAATATAACTTCATTAAACTTGAGTTTGTTCGCAGAATTGGCAACTAGGGACCTAATACTCTAAATAGCCAAGCCAACCATCGAAGGCATCAAGTCGAGCATCCTTGTGATCCAACTGCTGAATCATGGACTGCTCAAAACGACGAAGCTGGCCACAAATGGTTCGTGAATGGACATCCGGCTCCTCTACATCGGCAGCCGCTGCATCAATCTCAACCTCTTCGGCAAGAAGATCATCATCACCTGTAGAAGAAGGACCCGCCCTAAACGACTCCCCTTTAACATGAGCCCGACTTTGAGACACGGTTTTCTTAGTAAAGGGTTTAATTTGAGTGGTATACTCATCTTCCTCGAAGATCGGGACCTCAAGTTTGGACAAAAGATGGTTGATCAGACAACTATAGGGCAACCCTAATTGTTTGTTCCCAATAACTGCAATCATTTTACGGAGGATAAGGGTGGCAATATTGATGGCCAACTGGTGATCAATGCAGTACAAGGTATAACCTTGGTCTTGGTTTATTTCTGAACTATGGGTGGTGATAATGAGATTGGCGCAAACGATAAGGTTTAGCAACCTAAATTTAGGAAGAAGTTCATTCTGCTTGATTAGAGCCCCTTGAATCCAAGTTCGGGGTGTACCACACAATTCAGTGGCCACCTCATTAAAGTCACATGTGGGGCGGAAAAGAAGAGGAAGTGGGCATTGAAAAGAAGGCCAATGCTAAGAAGAGAACGAATGAGGTCCTGGTCAATTACATGTTCCTTAGACCTAACCCAGGTTTTAAAGGAATGACCTACATCATCAACCCCTTCTATGTTGCAATCAAATTCCCTGACCCAATCTAAGTTTTGACACCTGAAAAAGGAAAGGACAAGATCACCCTCCAGTGGATCAAACACCGAACGAATGGGTATGGACTCAAAGGTATTAGGTTGCACAGTGCGTTCCAAGTGGACAGTCCGAGAGATGTAATATTCCCTAAAGTTTTTGGCTTTGTCAGCAAAAGAGAAACAGTCAAAGTTAAAATATGGATGGGTAGCGGTGGACTTGCGGTGTTTAGAGGTAGACATGGCTACACGAACCACACCCAAACTAAGAAGACAATCCCCCCCAAAAAATAAACCAAAGATCACAGCATAATAGGAACAGAAAACCATTAGTGACAAAATCCAATTAGACAAAATTCAACGAAATAATAGCAATACCCAAAACAGTAGAACCAAATTCCAAAGAGACAAAATGCATAACCCAACAGAGCATAATCCATTAGTAAGGAAAAAACAGCCATAGACCAAACTCCAAAGCAGAACAATTCAGTAGCACTAAAGGAGCACACATTTGAAAGAAAACAAAAACCACGACATAGAGACATGTGTGGTAACACAATAGCATAGACCAAAAGCAACATGCTCAATATCACCAATATGGCATAGAACAAACTTAACATGCTCAAAACCCTCTATGGAAGTGTGTGAACAAGTGAACAAAAAGAAACAAAAAACAACACAGACCAAGTCACAAAAAAATCAAACCTCGAATCAGACAAAGAGAGAGAGCGAAAAAGGGAAAAACAAAAAATGGGGGAAAAGACTTACCAGAGACGAACCAAAGGAGAATGGAGAAGACAAAATCACCAAAACACAATCCAAAAAAGTCGTAGATGAAGCCCTAGGCAAGAGAGAGAGAGAGAGTTGCGAACAAATGGGGAAAAAGTGACCCTGAAAAGATGGGTGGAGAAATATATAGCAGGGCTTACCACTCGAGTGTGAAACTTAACGCTCAAGCGGACTAACTTAAGTGTATCTCACCGCTCGAGTTGAGAAAGAGGCGCTCGAGCCTAAAAAACAAGCGCCTAGAATCACACGAACTCTGCAAAAGTACTAGATGATAAAAAAAATGCGCTCAAGCGCTAAAGTTGCCACTTGAACGGGTAAGAAAAAACACCATAGGCAAAAAAACATCCTTCTAAGCAGTTAAAACCAACTCACACTGTCAAGTGGGACTTAAAATAAACGGAGGTGAGCACAATAACAAGAATGTGAAACTACGATGAGAGAATCGACAAACCATGAAGCCCACAAGCTCGCAATTTTGACAATATGAAGCACAATATCATGAGCAAATTGGATAAATATTGATTAATGAGCATAAGCTACATAGGAATACACAACTCAAAGATAAACATGAGAGCTCACATAATGAAGGTGTGTGTGTGCAATCCTTGAGAAACCATAATACTAGAGTTAATCCTCATAGTGATCCGATGGCTGGATCTCCGGCAAGAGGAACTAAACATCACTGAGAAAAGTCAAACCATTAGAAATCAAGATGTATTTATGGAGTAACAGCGGAGGCTCCCCCTCAATCAAAGAGTCTTTTTTCTTTTTTTTCCATTTGATTTTTGACTTTTCTTTCTTCTGAGCACTCACTGGTGGCTTTCACGCTCAAATGTATGGAGACCAAACTAGAGAAGCATGAAAACAATAAGGAAGGCCTAGTTGGTGCCTCTAAGGTAGCCTTTTCCTAATGCCCAGACTTCAAAGAACTGAGGGAGGAACCGTGGAAATGAAAAATGATGATAGATGGTTAAGAGACTCAACATCACCCATGATATGCCAGTATAGGTCAATTCCTCTGAAAATGTATAGAAAACTTTGATCACTTGTACGGAAACCCTTGCAACAGTTTATCTCAAGGCTGTGTACAGAATGAGATCATGAAGTCAATGAGTATAAGCATTCAAAATGATCTATGAACAAAGAAGAATGAAATCTTACAAGCAGCATGAGAGGTGTTCATATGAGTCTTAAATGCATAGATGACAAGAAGCAATGAGAATGAGATTATAGCATCCAAGTACACATAAAGCCAATCACTCTCACTAACTCAAGTAACAAGTCACACCCTAGTGACTAAGCATAATACTCAAGGTCTTTCTAAAGAACTCAAACCTAAGAAGATCAAGGGGTTTTGTAAAAATATCAACTTTTTGATGCTCAGTAGGTACATGTTCAAGAACAACAAGGCCCCTCTTTCACTAACTCTCGAATGAAATGATGACGAATGTCAATGTATTTGGTGCGAGAGTGTTGGACACGATTTTTAGAAATGTTAATGGCACTTGTATTATCACAAAAAAGGGTGAGAGTGTTTTGGTCTATACCATAATCATGAAGCATTTGCTTCATCCACAACATTTGTGCACAACAACTCCCTGCAGTAATGTACTCAGCCTCAGCGGTCGAAAGAGAGATGGCATTTTTCTTTTTGCTATGCCAGGCGACCTAATTATTCCTAAGGTAAAAACACCCTCCAGATGTGCTCTTACGATCATCAGCACACCCTGCCCAGTAGGCATCAGAAAAACCAGTGATTTCGACGGTAGTGTCGATCGTGAACCAAATCCCATACCCCAATGTCCCATTAACATACTTAATGATGCGTTTGACCGCAAGCAGATGAGACTCTTTAGGACAGGCTTGGTAACGGGCACAAACACCTACACTAAACGCAATGTCAGGACGACTAGCTGTGAGGTACAAGAGACTCCTTATCATACTCTTATAAAGGTTAGGATCAACATCAGTACCAGAGGAATCTTTGAAAAGGTGAAGACTAGTGCTCATGGGAGTACGTGCATGTTTGGCTGACTCGAGACTGAACTTGGACACAAGATTTTTAGCATACTTGGTATGAGAGACAAACATACCCGAAGGAGACTGTTTAATTTGAAGACCCAAGAAATAAGACAACTCTCCCATCATGCTCATCTCAAACTTATATGTCATGCAATCCGATAAATATTTCACAAGGAAATCAGCAGTGGATCCAAACACAATATCATCAACATAAATCTGAGCAACAAGTATATGAGACTTAGTATGTTTCACAAATAAGGTCTTGTCCACACTACTCCTTTGAAAATCATTATCAAGAAGAATGGTAGTAAGTCTATCATACCACACCTGAGGGGCTTGTTTCAACCCATACAATGCCTTGTCTAACTTGTAGACATGATGTGGACATTTTGGGCCCTCAAACCCTTTTGGTTGCTCAACATAAACCTTTTCTTTCAAGTACCTATTCAGGAAGGCACTTTTCATATCCATTTGAAACAATTTGAACCCAAGAAAGCATGTAACACTAAGTAAAATACAAATAGATTCGAGACGTGCAACAGGGGCAGACGTCTTATCATAATCAACGCTCTCTACTTGTGTGTACCCTTGAGCAACCAACCTCGCTTTATTTCTAACCACAATACCATTCTCATTAGATCCACTTGGTGCCTATCACATTCATGTCTCTAGGTCTTGAAACAAGAGTCCAAACTTTGTTACGTTCAAATTGACCTAATTCTTCATGCATAGCATTAACCCAACTATCATCAAGTAAGGTCTCTTTTTTTATTTTTAGGTTCAATTAACAACACATAGCATATATGAGATACCTCTTCCCAAAATTGTTGCAGGGTTTTCATTCTGTCTGAGACACTTCCAATCACCTGTTGAGCTGGATGATTTAGTTTGACCCTTACTGATGGTTTTAACTCTGGACTAGTAGTGATGGGAGCATCAAAGATGGTGTCTCTTTGTGCACTCTTTGGACTCGGACTTACCATTGAAGTTGGTGCCAGCTCACCTTCTTGGGCTTAACCCTATGCTTCTTCTTGTCTTTGTGGGTCAGTATCCAAGATTGGAGACTTACCATATTCTTCCTCATGTATTGCTGGCATAGGAGAACCTATGTCATCTATAACCATATTGATTAATTCCATTAGAGATAAAGTACGCAAGTTATAGACACGAAATGCTCTACTAGTGCTTGAATACCCTAGAAAAATACCTTCATCACTTCGAGAGTCAAATTTTCCCAACGGCTCTCCATCTTTGAAAATATAACATTTACTCCCAAAAGTTTTGAAATATTTTACATTAGGTTTCAACCCTTTCCACAATTCATATGGAGTTTGGAAAGTGCCGGGCCTTAAACACACACGATTCACAACATAAACAGTAGTATTTAAGGCTTTAGCCCAAAACTTAGGAGAAACTTTTTTGCTAAGGAGCATGACCCTAGCCATCTCTTGAACAATCATGTTCTTTCTCTCAACCACTCCATTTTGCTGTGGAGTAATCGGTGCAGAAAACTCATGTTTAATTCCATGCATATCACAAAAATCCGAAAAAGAACTATTTTCAAATTCACGACCATGATCAGTTCGGATTCCTATGATACACCCAATAGAAACACCCTGTTCATTTTGGATTTTAAAGACTAAGGCCTAGAAAGCATCAAACGTATCAAATTTTTCTCTTAAAAAATTAACCCATGAAAAATGAGTATAATCATCAACAGTTAGAAATATGTGTCTTTTACCTCCAATGTTTTCAGTACGAGTGGGTCCCATAAGATCCATATGAACCAGTTCAAGAGGACGTTTGGTTGTGAAGCTGTTCACCTTTTTATGAGAAGCTCAAGTTTGCTTCCAAGTTGACATGGTCCACACACGCGATTTACATTCTTACCCATTTTGGGTACTTCTCTCATAAGCTCTTTGTTGGCAATCTTAGTTAGGTCTTTGAAATTCATGTGACCTAATATTTGATGCCACAAGTCAAGATTACTTATGATGGCTGAGTGGCAAGTGAGATCATTTGTGGTAACAATCCCATAGCAATTATCAGATATGCGAACCCCATGCATGACAGTATTTCCCTTCTTATCTAAAATTTCACATTTATTTTTTGAAAAAAATACTTCATGGTGAGAATCACACATTTGAATGATGCTCAAAAGATTCGCTTTAAGGCCATCAACAAGTACGACATTTTCTAGCTTTGGAAGACCAACCACACTAATAGAGCCCTTACCAATGACTCTAGAAGTGCCACCATCTCCAAAAGTAACAATTCCTCCTTCATATTTTTCAAGAGATGTGAAGTAAGATTTGTCATCTAACATGTGACGAGAGCACCCACTATTAGGATACCACATATGTGAATCACGTGCTTTCAATGCAGTGTGAACAACAAATCAAGTTAAGTCACTCTTTCTTACCCATATATTTTTGGTCTTAATAGAAACAGGACTGGCAGTCTTGGTCACTGTCTTAGCGTTGCGAGCACTATCATGAATCTTGGTGTTTCGCCTAGACATGTAAGATTGTCTCCTAACCCATGAAGTATTAGAATTTCTAATTTTTTGAGACACCTCACCAAACAACTCATAACAATAAGGACAAATGTGGCCATACCTACCACAATAATGACAAACAAAAATAGGTTTTACCTCCTTTTGGTTGATCTTACCCCCTTTAGGTTGATGAAGAGAGGGATCACCCTGTTGAACCTTCAGCTTTCCATTTGTTTGAGTTTTAATGTCATGTGGTATAGAGGCCTGTTCCTTTTGAACTGTTGCATTACCATAGCATATCCCACTTTTGTCACAACTCATCTGTTACTACCCGAGGATGTCTTCCAATGTCTTTGACCCTTTGTTCCACATAGCAATCGTGACTCCAGCATCTTTGAGTTCTTCCTCTTTCTGACTGACCATCTCTTCTAATGCAGCTTGTGACATCTCAAGGATTTCAATCTTCTTTTCATATGTGGCATAGATTTGCAGAAGGTCATTCCTTTCAGTCTCACAAAATAGAAGTTTTCCACATAGATCTTGCCTGTCATTTGAGATCTTGATGACATCCTTTTTTGCTGTTGCAATCTCTCTCTTTAGCTTAACATTCTCGCTTTCACATGTTTTGAGCTTGAGAGTGAGTTTGTCATTAATCTTAGACAAGTTCAACGATTCATTGTAAAGCTTTTCATAAGCTTATTATAGATTATCACCATCAATCTCATCATTGTCTTCCGAGATTTCATCATCTTCTTTTTGCTTTTCTTTCTTCTCAACCTCATCCAATCGAGCAACTAAGGCATGAAAGTTGATGGATGGTTGTGCAGATGACTTTTCTCTTTCATGGATTTGACTAAGAATGTTCCATGCATCTTTGGCCTTTGTGCAATGAGCAATTCGTTGTCGTTCTTCTTCAAAAATTGCTTCACGAATGGTAGTCAAAACTCTTTGATTGCTCGGATTGTCAGCACTTTCAGCATCCTCTTTAATTACTTGCCAACCCTCAGGGTCATGAGCTCTAAGATACATCTTCATTCGTATCTTCCAGAATAAGTAATCACTCTCATCAAAGGTAAGAGCATGGTGCAGACTATGACCATGAGCAAACTCAACTGGCTTTGGAAATGGTTGAGTAACAGCAGACTAGAATACCATGTAGGTACTATCTCTGTCTTCACCGAATTCGGTTTCTTCGGGTTCTTGCTCTGACCCACTTTTATCATCCCAAGTCACAGTATAGACTTTCTTGCGGTTCTTTTTTTATGGACATTCAAGTGCAATATGTCCAAACCCTTGACATTCATAACACTTGACACTTTGCCCATTCACAATCTTCTTCTCAATATTTGGAGCAACTTTTGGAAGAGAAATTTTGAATTTTTCATTACCCTTATTTTTTGAACTAGAGTCCTCGAAATTCGGCTTCTTTTTCTTTAAAATTTTTTTAAACTGTTTGGTAAACATCACCGTCATTTTAGACTCTAGATCAAACTCAACCTCAAGGGTCTTAGTAGTCTAATGAGCACTGGTAAAAGTCACACTATCTTTTTGTTTTTTCTTAGAAATTTGGTGGACTTCATAAGTCTACAAGTTTCCAACCAATTGATCAAGCTTGAGATTCTCAACATCCCGAGCCTCCTTAATAACTGTCACTTTTGATTGGAACCTCTCGGGTAAAGACCTCAAAATTTTTCTAACAACCTTCGATTCAATGATTTTTTCACCGAGTGTGAAACAAGAATTCACGATGTCACGAAGTTTAGCATAAAAATCATCAAACTTCTCATCGTCACACATAAAAAGCATTTCAAAAGAGGAGATGAGACGTTGAAGTTTTGATCTTTTAACAGCAGTAGTGCCTTTGTGAATAGTTTCAAGAATGTCCCAAGCCTCTTTTCCTACCTCACACGTGCAAATACGACGAAACTCTTCAGGTATGATAGAGCAAAACAGGGAATTAAGAGCTTTACTGTTTCAACTCGAGTTTTGATAATCGATTATGTCCCATCTATTGAGTGGTATAGGGATATCAGCACCATCAATGGTAACAACAGGTTCACTCCACCCATAGAGTACACAGTGGCAAACTTTCTCGTCAATAGATTTTAAAAATGCCCTCATACGAGCTTTCCAATAAGAATAGTTTGTACCATCGAGTAATGGAGGTCTATGGGTCGAGTTACCTTTGCGAATTGAATCCATATCACAAATCACACAAAATCACACTCTTATGGTTTTGAGAAAAACAAAGATTGACCGGCTCTGATACCAATTGAAAAATCTAAGTGATTCGTGATTCAGATCAAGATTAATTGCAACAATACCTAAATAATTAAAACAGACAATCTAAATCATCTACCACATACGAAAGTGATTTAGATTGTTACTTCAAAATTAATAAATCAACACAATAGATTTTTATGTAAAAAAAACCATAATTGGAGCACCTCTCAATTGTGATTAAAAAACCACGGGCTAAATACCACTAATTAATCCACTATGAAAGAAAGAAAGAATACAAATTTACCAAACAGATTACTCAAACTCTGTAAATTTGTCTTCAACATTCTGTATCTCTTTCACCACAACCTTCGTCTCGAAATTGATCAAATTGATGTTGAATCCACAACATCCATGTCGAACAATGACTGCGCATAGCTTCGAACTCCTTCGAATACTCCACGCTTGAATCTCCGGATTCCACCAAAGAAAAACACTCTTGAAGTAGAACACTCAAACAATCAAACTCTTTGATATATGCTTGTCAAACCATGTGAGTTTAACACTCAATCAAACATCAAAAAAAACTAGCAAAATAGTCCCAGAAGAAAATCCTAGAACCCTCAAAGAAGATTTCGAAGCCGTAACCTAAAACTTGACAAAACCGTAGCTTTTATAGCAAACGGATTCGCGATCTCTGCTCAAGCACAAGACTTGCTGCTCGAGCGGTGTCACTAAAATGCGTGTGACAAAACAAGGTCTACGCTCGAGCGCTAAAACTTATGCTCGAGCGTAAAATCACACCTCTTAGTATTTTTGCAGACAAGCTAAAGTACTGAGAAGGTGAAAACTCCGCTTGAGCGCAACTTTCCTTGCTCGAGCGAGAAGACCAAAATAGAAGAAAAATTACAACTAAATTAAGCTAAGCTTGTTCGCGGAATTGGCAAGAAGTAGGGACCTAACAATAATTTTTTAGCACGCCCAGTGGGACGTTACGTGTAAGAAATGAAAAATGAATTGAATTCGTCTATTCCAAATAGCCTAGATGAAATCTTTTGGCATAAACAAAAAAATTTCGATCTTCAAGAAGAGATCCATTTTCTTGAGGAAACAAACTTCCATCCATTACAATATTATTTGGTGAAAGAAAAAAGGCACGATTTAATTAGAGAAATTCATGAACTTGATATAGAAGTTCGCCAATGGAATGATGAGTTGTCAACTCTCACTATCAAGTCTTTAACCGAGGCTTTAATGGCCAAAATTGGTGAATTTTTTCAGAATTCTTTCATTGTTGAAAATGGCAAAAGAAAAGAATTAATTTCATCAATGGCTCTGGGGTTAAAAAACTCATTTTTAAAGAGCCAATTTAAGAAAATTACATGGCTAAAAAGTATGTTGTTGAGCCAAACATGGTTAAAAATAATGTTCCATATAAAGCTTGGAGGTTGAAAAACCTATTCTTGAAGAGTCAAACCATGGATATAACATGTCTATGAAAGATTTTCATAAGCCATTAATGATTAAATGGAACCACTCATTAAGCTAAAAAATGATGAAACTCATATGGAGGATTTTCATAAGTCATTAATAGCTAAAATGGAACAACCCATTAGACCAAGAAATGATGAAACTCACATAGAGGATTTTCATAATCCATTAATGGATAAAATAGAAAAATAACCCCATTTGTCAATGAATGATGAAAGTTATTTAGCCAAAGAACACGTTCTCAAGCCAAACATAGCTAAGAATGATGAACAATTTAATGTTCATGAATCTGAATTTTTTAAAATTATTCAAAATGTCAAGTTGTTTAAATTTTTAAGGCCATCTTGTACTATGATTCTTGGTGTTCAAAATCCTTTTTGGATTTGTGTTCATATCAAAATTTAATTTTGATGAAATGACTAATAAAACAATCATCTTTAAGCATTGTTTTAATGAGTTTGATGCACTAAAGAACAACTTAGCAGTTTGAAATGTTGAACTTGGCTAAGAATGGCCAATTTATTCCAAGTAATAGCAATTTAACTTTATTTTATTTTATTTTGGTTTTTGAAATTTTCAAGCTTTACGGACAACCACATAACACCATAATTAATTTTGTGGAGTGGTTTAATTTTGGATTTCATCTATGAATCCATTCTTAAATTTGTTTTGACTTTGGGAGACATTGGTTAATTTCCTTCAAGGTAAGACCAAAGTTTGGTCTTTGCATGTATTGGAGATGGCTTTAGGATGTCTTCAAAATAGTTCTATCAATTATTATTATTATTATTATTATTATTATTATTATTATTATTATTATTATTATTATTATTTATTTATTTATTTATTTATTCTGGATATGAATCAAAACATGTGCTGCAAAAGTCCTATTTGTTGAGACTTCGAAAGCTTCAAAGGACTGTCTGTTGCATCAACAATAGTTTTGGGTTTCAAATAATCGATGGTTGAATGTGATTGTACACCTTCGAAGGTTAGGGAATTGTTTTGAAAGTTAGCTACTCACATTCGACGCTTCGAGAATTGTTTCAAAGGTTGGTTACTCACCTTCGAAACTTTGGAAATTGTTCTGAAAGTTGGCTACTCGCTTTTGAAGCTTCAAGAATTGTCTCGAATGTTAGTTACTTGCCTTCGAAACTTTCAGGAATTATTTTGAAGGTTGGCCACTCGCCTTTAAAGCTTCGATAATTGTCTCAAAGGTTGGTTACTCACCTTTGAAGCCTCAAGAAGTGTTTCGAGGGTTAACTATTTACCGATTTTAAAGTATACCACGGAGCAAGAGAAGTTTCAAGTATGCTATAATCTCGAAGTCAAACATAATATTAGGACTATGTTAAAGCTGCCATGCCATGTTTCGAAGGTCTTAAAGCAAAACATTGAATAAAGCCCATGTGTTAGGTTTTTGCAATTGGCAATCTTGTTTAACAAAACTCTATTCAGTTGTATTTTTATTCGTTCTATTGTTTTTGTGAGTTATGAGAGTTTATATATAAATTCAACCCAAATTGTGCCTGAATAGAGGAGCTTGTGTTGACATTTCATATCTTGAGCATTCCTTATTTGCCAATTCGTTGACTAAGCGAAGAAGAAAGTCAAAGTGGTTTGACCGCTCAAGCGGTCTTTTGTGCGCTCGAGCAATGACGTAGTTCATCCAATGTTTCTTCCTACGTCTGATCTTCTAGGAGACGAGTTTTACCGCTCGAGCGGTAAATGTTGAGCTCAAGCGATTGGCCTATATGTTTGCACCATCTTTACTCACACTGTTCGAGCGGTAAAGTGTGCGCTCGAACGGTCTTCGCGACTCTATTTAGTATAAATTGAGTCGTTTGTTATTTTTAGTGTTTAACCTATCCAGATTCTTAGAGAGGAAGAAAAAACAAAGTGTTTTATATTGGATAGTGTTTTATATGAGTTTCTTTAATGTACAGAAGGTGATCGATTGATCAACAAACTACATATTATCAAACATGAAGGATTTTTTTTGTTCTTTCATTCACAAAAAGAGAGATATATTCTTCGGTGGATTCTAGGAAACTTGAGCCTAAAGTTTTTGTGGATTTCAGAGTGGCTCATCGTTGTGGATTTGACATCGGCATTGTGAATTCAATGTTGGGTAAAGCAATTCTGAAGTGACGACGGTGGTGGAAGAGGCATATCAGGTTTAGTTCAATTCTGGCATGGATTCGTTAGGTAATTAAAAGTACTTGTGTGTAATTCTTTTTTTTTCTTCTTCTTAGTGGATTATTTTTTATTTTGGCTCATGATTTTTTTATCACAATTGGAGGTGCTGCAATTGTGATTTTTTCTATGTTAAATCGTTGTATTGATTTGTCTTGATTGTTTGATTGGAATTGATATTTACTATTTTATGTTAAAATACAATTACGAATCAATATTTCGAAATTACTTAGAGTTTTCACTTTCAAATTTTCAAAAATAGTAAAAAAAAAATTCATCGAGCAAATATATATGTATATTATTTTGGCAACCATTTTTTTATTTTTTATTTTTAACAAATTTTGGCAACCATTCACTCAGAAATTTTAATCATTGCAAGTTCTCTGCAGTGAGTCAAATATACTTTTAAATTGTGCCCCCCATGAATGTTGTATAAACAGTAGATGGTTAAGTATGTCAATGAGCATTACCGACCATGCCAAGCCAATAAATGAAATGGGAAGATTTCACTTGTGAAGGACAACCAGTGACAGAGTTTTACCAAAATATAAAAAAGAACTTATAAATTTACTTAGAAAATAAAATGGGTGGAATACATTGATTTAAGGGGTGGTTTACACAATAATTAATTAAATTAACAGTACTAGGAATTCAAAAAAACATATCTATAAACTATAATTATTCTGAGTGTGGTTCACATTCCACTAATTTTAAATCTACATCCTCCACATTATTCACAAAAATGCATCTATGGATTATAATGATTATAAATTTGCTATTTTGGTAGAGTTTAGATAGAAAATTTATTAGATACTCCTCAATTAATATGTGATATTATTTATGTGGTACTCTCCGTCAATAAAAAAACTGCAACACATACTAAGTGAATCATCATTTCTCTCTTAACTACTAAATAAAGATGAATCAATATGTCTCTCCTGTTAAAAAATTTATTACATGATTGGTTTGAAGCAATATATGAATAATGCACATAATACTCTGAAATTCTGAATAGTTATCCATTTAGATATATGATTCCAAATATGAAAATAAAAAAAATTAATTAGTGAGAAGAAGGAAAAAAGAAAAAAGAAAAAAAACCATTGAGGCAACAAGGTGATTATATGGAAGGAGTCAAATTCACTTTTCCCCCTTGCTTTTCTCACCCTCTCTGTGATTAATTTTTTTTTTTTGTCTTCTGACTTCTCAGTTTCTAACCAAATGGAGAGGGAAAGTAATAATCAATGACTCCTTGTGCTCATTTTGCAAAGCATATTCAACCCCATCCTTCCACATTTGTCATTTCCTTTCCCAACCATTTCCAGTTTGATTGGAAGGAAAAGAAAAGTCATGCTCAGTGCTCTGAACAGCATATAGAGAAAAAATAATAATAATAATAATAATAATAATTTATTCTTGTGTTTTTTATAATTTGTCTATTATATCAACTTAATCCATATAATTTCAATGTGTTAATTTTTATTTTATTAACAAAATTGATTTCTGTATAATTTTTATTTTTAATTTTTCACATTTTATCAATTTAGTCTAATTAAAAACGCAAGTTTACGAAATTATACAGAATTCAACGACAAAATTATGCATCCAAAATAAAATGGAAATTTCAAATTTGATGTCAACCTTTCTATCACTTTAAGGAGATTGAATAGAGTATTTTGCTCTTAAATTTCAGTTCAATTTTTAAATAGACATTATCAACTCGATTAACATAATATGAAAAATTTAAAAATAAAATTTGATGTAATTATAATTAGGGCGAATTACACTGAAGGTTCCTACAGTTTAGGGCTTGTATCACTTTAGTCCCTGACTTTTCAATTGTGGCACATTTGACTCTGAATTTTGAATCTTGTTTTAAATAAAGACAATTGAATATACTATTACTCAATTTTAAGGGCAAAGTCGTCAATTTGATAAAATATAAACTAATTTGACAAAAATAAATGTCAAAAAATATTTTTAAATTTTGAAAAATTATTTTTACCCACCAATGATAAAATTATATAAAATTGATAAATCTTTTACACATCTATTTATTTATTTTTTTACCAAATTAATTTGTATTTTATGTTTAGATGATGATCATGTAATGGTGATTGTTTTTATTTTCATTAAATTAGTTTTTATTTTTTCAAAAGTTAAATATGGTGACAACTTTGATATCATTATTAAACCAATCCATTAAATCAAAAAATTCAAAACTAAAAACATTTCATATATTAAATATATTGATTACACATTAAAAGCCTAGCAACTACCCATTACATAATCATCATCCAAACACATAATAAAAATTAATTTGGTAAAAAAAATAAATAAATGTGTAAAAGATTTATCAATTTTACTTAATTTTATCTTTGGTGTGTAGAAATAATTTTTTAAAATTCAAAAATATTTTTTTGACATTTATTTTTATTAAATTAGTTCATGTTTTATCAAATTGACGATTTTGCCCTTGAAATTGGGTAATGATATCTTCAATTGTCCTTATTTAGAACAAGATTCAAAATTCAAGGTCAAATGTGTGACAATTAAAAAGTCAGGGATTAAAGTGGCACAAGCCCCAAACTATAAAGATTGTTAGTGTAATTTCCCTTATAATTAAAAGCATTAAATTGATATAAGAAGCAAACTATAAAAAAAAAGTTTCCAAGAAATCTATCTCAGCCATATGATGCATGGGATGGGAATATATATTCAGTGTTGACCCCTCATGATCATGATGCATGATGTGTATTCAATGTTGACCCCTCATGATCATGATGCATGATGCTAGATCTTGTCCACACTAATGAGACATCAATGGACCACATGAACAGTCGCAGGCTTTTCTATGGTGCTTCGCGTAGACCCCACCCCACCACATATTTACTCTTTACACAAATGGTGGATGTGATATATGAATGTAAGGTTTGTTTTCTCAACTTCGATTTTTATAAAGAAATGCTATAAATTTAAAAATTTTATCTAAAATTTTGTTTAAGAAATTATAATCTGTGATTAAAATTTATTTTAAATATAAATTTCATAATTCAAAAGTTAAATTTTAGGCCAGTTTTTGAATTGAATTTTTGGGTCGTTAGCTTTTCTAAATTTTTTTATTTTTTTAAATTTTTGGTCCATCATGACACAAGGGTTGTGTGGTACATTTGTTTGTTCTTTAATGGACATAGATATTATTTCCAACCAGTTGTTGTAACCCATCTGGTAGAGCATTAGGACCATGAAAGAACCTGCCATTTTTGTTGCCTATTTGCATTTGGCCTTTGCACATTCATCTTTCCACACACACATGATTTTATTTTTATTTTTTTTCTTCACTGGGTGCCAAATCCCACTAACTCACAGTTTTTTATTGTCCTCATACAGTTATAGGGCTAGGGCTAGGGCTAGGACTAAAGCTAGGGCTAGGGTTTTCGGTTGGGTTAGAATGGACTCTTCAGCACTAGTACTGATCAGGATCAAGTTGTTGTTGATGACAGTGATAACAGTCATATGTGGAGTCATCCAAACTTGCATCTACACCATATTGACATTGAATGACATGGATTTTCCTAAAAATTTATCAATATTCTTGTCCATCTTAATAAATTATTCAATATACTTAAAAAGTGAAACGCCACGCGGCGTACTACTATTTATAAGATGTCACACATCCTTTTAATAATGGAGTCTGTTACTGACAGGCACGTTAAAAAGTGGAGTATTTTGTAAATCTCAATATGAAGTAAAGTCATGCCATGCATTATAAAAGTATTGAATAATTTTTTAATACAAGTTTTATTTTTTTTTAAAGTAACAATGTTATGATTAATAAATTTATATAATAAAGTTTATGGACCCATAAAAATGGCTAAAAAATACTTCAAATTTCAAGTATAAAATGTATATTTAAATTTCTTGTTGTGAGACTACACTATGAATGAATCTTGGCCTTATATATATATTGGGTGGGTATATAGATTTGTTATATTCGTATACCAAATTTTATTTATTGTTATTATTATATTAGTTTAATATATCCTACCACTCATATTTGTTAGTAAACCCATGATAAACAAAAATGTATTACACAAATATAGTTATCATAGCAATCATCCTGTTTGGTTGAAACTTTAAAATCTTTTTTTTTTTTTTTTTATTAGTTTTTTTTTTATATAAAAACCTAAAAACTAGATTGGAAAAAAATGAAAATAAAATTAATACTCATCGTTTTCATATGATATCTCTTTTTTAGGGCAAAAATAATTTTTCAAAATTTGAAAATATTTTTTTGATATTCATTTTTGTCAAATTAATTTTTTTTTTTTTAAAAACAAAAAAGAAGAAGAAGGCAAAACCAAAGTATTGCCATATTTTTTAAATTTTTTTTTTTTTTCTCGCTTATAGCTGATCATTTTTCTAACGCTCATGTGAAATTATTCTTTGATTGGATGGATCAAATTTCTTCCTACTTATTCGAATGTTTTTTTTTTTTTTTTTTTTTATTTTTTTTGGAGGGGGACCACTAAAATTTCTGTGCAGAAACAAGTAGCAACACTAACAAAGCGTAGGTGATGCAATTGAGTGCTCTGTCTGTCCCTCGTAGTAATTATTGAAGTATTACCGTATTTCGTTTGACAATTTTTAATTTTAGTTAAAAAATTAAAAAAATAATATAAATTATCATATTATTTTTTTATTTTTCTGCACATTATTTTATAAAAAATTAAAAAATTACTAAAATATCTTATTTCCAAACAAGTTTATATACCACACAAATTATGATATTTGTCAATCATCAAGCGTTTTGAAAAAGCCATATAATTATGTATCTAATCAATCACGTTTTGTTATTTTATTATATTATTTTTATTTTTAGATCATATGAGTACACATTTCTTATTATTAGAGGGGTATGTTTTCACTTTTAAATTTTTAAAAGATTAGAGGATTACTTTGGCCTTATTTAAATATGAGTACACATTTTTTTTTTCATAATTGATTTGATGGTTATAAGAAAAAAATAAAATACTTATGAATTAGATATAATATTTTATTTTATTAACTATTTTAATTTATTTTATTTTTAAATAATTATTTTAAGCCAACTCTCTTCTAAACACCCCTTTATCATAGAGACAAAGTTATGAACCTACTACTTCAAACTAATAAAATACATGTTATAATTTCTTTTGTCCCTCCATTTAAAATTTAAAAACGTTAGAGATTTAAAAAAATTTATCAAATCTCTCACATATGTGGGACTCACATTGTGTGAGTCCACCATATGAAACATTTGGTAAAATTTATAATAAAATTTTTAAGATCTCTAACATTACTCTTTAAAATTTGAAGATGCTGCTCATTTACATTTACTTATCCGTTATAAAATCTCTCTGACTCTGCTCTGCCTTGCCTGTTATTGTACATATCTCTCTCTCTCTCTCTCTCTCTCTCTCTCTCTCTCATGGTGTAGGTGTTACAGTTGAAGGAAGGACCAGCAACAATGGTGCAACCAGCAAAACAGTGCCCACTGAAGCCACTCACACTCTGGTATTGGAACACATTTGGAGTTGGATTGGTTGCTACATCATCTCATCCCCAATCATCAGATCATCTGTTTTTAACCCTAAATTCTATGGGTACTATATGCACCTTATTATAAATTGATATAATTTTATTATAAAATTTGATATTATTAATCACAAAATATGTAAATTTATTACAAATTAGAGTAACAAAATATTCAAAATTTTGTAATTCATATAACAAAAATTTGTAATTTGATTACAATATTTTTTGTTATGTCAATTTATGACAAAATTAAGCATTTTGCAATTGAAATTACAAAATCTTATAATAAAATTATACTAATTTATGATATGATACATATGATACATACCCTTAGAAAGATGTGTATCATAAAATTTTCCGTCTTTTAAATTCTTTTCTGTCTATTTCAATATAACCTCAATTATTAAATCATATAAAAATTTCCCTACACAAAAATTCAAAGCATGATTCAAGGATGCGAAATACATTAAGTGGACATTTGGGATTGATAATTTTTTAATACTTTTCGACTTTTTTAGCAATTTGGGTGGTCATTTGGAATTGGGTTCACAAAAATTAGTTTGAAAAATGTTTATGTATTTTAGAATTTGTAGTTCAAAAGTTGTCCTAAAAATGAAGTATGTAGTATAAACTTAAAAGAGTGATATTAGGCTCAAAAATTAGATTTACTTTTCAAACCTAATGATGTGGTATTAACTTAGAATATTTAAGATAATTCTTTCTCACTTATATTTTTTTCTAATTATTAATTAATTATATCACATACAAGCCATTAGTGTAAAAAGTAGATTTATATAATATTTTTTAAAAATTAATATGATATAAGTCACATCCATAATAAATAGTCTATTGACTTAATTTTTTTGTACTTGTTTTTTATGACTAGTTATCATCCATATTGGTTGGAGTGGCATGCAAGTTCTTGGTGTTCCAACTGCCATGACGTAGATAACTAGAATTTCTTTCCAGCAAGAGTAATGTTATATATAAATATATTTTTTTAATATTTGAGAATATGTTATTTTAATAATTTTTAAATTTTTATAAAAATATATATATAAAAATAAAGAAAAAGTGATGTGACAATTTATATTAATTTTTTAATTTTTTGACTAAAATTAAAATGGCCAAATGAGACCACCTATTACTTTATGTTTAATATAAAAAAAAAAAAAAAAGTGTTTCATGTATTGTGTTTTTCTTCCAGAGATGAATGAGACATATTTAGTCATGAGTCGAAAGGGTCAAGTAAATAAGATTTGAATTGATTTAATTAGACATGGATTATACACAACAATCTAATTATATTGTTGTAGATAACTAGTTAAGTCCTAATAATCTAGTTACTAAATTTTTGCTATAATAAGGAATTTAAAACCCTAAAAAAAATCAAAGAACAGAGAATTTTTGGAGGACTTAAATTTTGTTTTGTGGGTATAGCAAGTGGATTTTTCAGTGTCACACAATTAGGAGGGTCTCCTTCAAAGGACAATTCAATTAGTGTCAAAGGACACAACCCCTACGCCACCCCTCTGTCTCTCTATCTCTCTCTCTCTTCCTACTGGCAGCCAATTAACTTGTTTCTCATGAATAGCTTTCAATCTAGGGTTTGTATAGTGGGGCATGGAGTGTCTGATAAGGAATTAGAGTTTGGTACTCCAGGAATAACTAGGGTTTGCTTTTTTCTTTTCTATTACCTGGATTTTGAATTTTGAAGCTGACTATCTATCTAGCTGTCACACATGAGATGAGATGCCATTTAGTACATTTTCATTGATTTCCATGAGCTGTAATTCTTGCAGTATATAAATTTTGCTTGAATATGTCACTTTCATAACTGGCATACTGGTCGTATGAGTAATGTTATAAATTTTAAATATTTTATCAAATATTTTATATGGATATGAGATTCATATAGGACTTACATAGTATGAGCCTCATACTTATGTGAGACATTTGATAAAATATTTAGAATTCCTAAATATTTCATAAGTATGAGCCTCATACTTATGAAAACAACTTCTCTTCAATTCATAAATGAATTCAGTGCAAGTTCTTGATAATACAAATTATTTATTTTGTAAAATTGACTAAGAATATAATTTATATACAAAATTAAATTATTTGAATATTAGTAGCCATATGATTTTGGCAAACAAATTACACTAATTGAACAGAAACGATATTCTAATTAGTAGTTGTAATTTATAAATCATTGTAAAGTATTCAAAATTTACTTGTAGGGTGGGTTGAATTAATGTGACCCTAGCTAGCTTCTCATGGGAGGCAAGGCTACTTTCGATTTCAGTTCTTGTCCCATCCTTTTAAATAAGCATCACTTAAGAGTGAATTCTGTTCAGTCCTTTACTGATTCATAGTAGGTGATAGTCACTTGCACTGAATTCAATTGAGATTGTACTAAATGTAAGTGGTGCAATTTAGGCCCGATCCGGCTTCGAATCTCATGTGTTCTTGCTTTTTTGGGTCGGATCGGGTTGGTTCACGGGTCAAATTTTGGCCTACATTCGGGCCTAGACTCATTGAAATTAGGGCTTTGGGCCCGGCTGACAATCCTTTTTTTTTTAAACGAAAAATAAACGGTAGATATATAACATATATAGATTATTTATAAGGAATAAAAAAAATTTAAAAAAATAGTACTAGAATATTTTAGTTAAAATTAATGAGTTGTTTTGTTATGTTTCATGTGGTGGTATTTAATTATGTATAACTTATACTTTTTTTGTTATGACTAAAAAAGTATGAAATTATATAATTTTCTTCTTTTAAAATAAATAATTTTATATATATTAAAATGAAACGAAATATTACAATCATTAAACTAAAAAGATAACATTTATTTAATAAATAATTTTTATTTCAAAATGAAATAAAATATTACAAAATTTATATCATTAAATAAAATAGATATAGATTATTAATGATGGTAGAGCAATTGTATCACTACAGGTCAAATGCATTCCAACTAGGTTGGCACCTACTAACCTAACAATCATTTGCATTATACTCTACCTCATAATCTAATAAAAACATTACGAAATGAAATAGCGAAAAAAAAAAAAATTGTTGATCAATCATCGAAGGAGGTAGACAATTCACTCGCGTTACCAGATGATATATCATCCAAATCGCTTTGAATTCTGTCATTTTCACTATAATTTTGTCTTCTAAGCGCATACATATGATCTCTAGATATCATCAATGTCTCAACCATTCGGGGTGAAAGCTTGTTGCAGTGATCGCTCAGCACCCGTCCAGATGTACTAAAAACTATTTAAAAAATAACTGTAGAAATAGAAATGGTTAGTATTTCACAGGTCATCTGTGAAAACACAAGTCACATAAGTTCATTTTGTTTCTACCAATCCAAAATAATAAATTTATCACTATCATTCACTGGTGAGCTATCCAAATAATGTTGTAATTCAGAACTACTTACGCTTATATGTGGAGATATTCTTCTATTTTTTATTGCTGAAAAAATACTTAATCTTCCAGCTAAGGCTGGTATAGTGTGTGTAGGTATATTGCAGATACAACTACCATGTATTCTTTAAATAATTTTTTGCTTGTTTTCATAATGCGGGCAAGTTGTTTTTGATTAACAAAAAAAAGTTCAAAAAGTTTTTGTAAATCAATTTATTTACACTTAAAATCAATTATTATGGTTAAACCTAAAAAATGAGGTAATGGATCAAAATATTTATCAAAATTTTCTTTCATTACAGTAATAATGGTTACATAATATTCATTACTCATATATTTTGTGAAAACTTTCATTATTTCTGCTAATATATGTAAAACAAGTAGGAATATATATATATATATATAAGAAAACAATTTTGTTGTAGTATCAAAAAATTTCAGAAAATCTTTACATAAGGCTACTTGGCACCAATTAAGTTTTGTGTAAGTCAGTACTCCTCCTATTGATATTACAAAAAAACAAATCTATTAGTTTTCTTTGTTTACAAGCTCTCTTTAACATATTATACGTTAAATTCAACTTATTGTCTATATCTAAAATTAATTTTTTAAATGGCATACCTTCTCATTGACAAATTTTTCTGTATTCTGAAATTCGATTACCAGAAAACATAATAGTAACAGAAGCATTTTTTATTCCCGGTATATAAATCTTATATACATGCATAGCTTCTTTAATAATCAAGTTTAAAATATGAGCACAACAAAGATCATGAAATAAATCACCATGAACAAGTAATTGTAAAGTTTATTTCAAATGGGTTACAGTCTGATTGTAATATGTTGTATCATCTAAATTAATGATAAATATTTTATTTTGCAAAACCCACTCATATAATATATTTCTTGTTACTACCCCAAATGAATGACTAGTGTATGGAAGTTTAATTAATCTAAATGAAATGGTTGTTTTATTTAATTTTCAATCATTATCATTAAATTGTGTAGTGATACATTGATATTCTAAACCATTAGTTGACCACAAATAAGATGTTAAACAAACTCTTCTATTCAAATTTTAAAAAATGTTAAATAGTTCACTTTTAATATTCTCAAATTTCTTTAAAATCCTATTTCTAGTAATATTTCTTGAAAAATCTTGATGTTATAGTGCAAAACCTCCGTGAACCATTTCTAAAAAATTAGGACATTCACTAGTAGTAAAATATTATTCTTTTTTAATGATGTAATCAACTAAAAAATTTTGCGCACGTATAGGATCATATGAAAATATTTACAAATTACCAATTAATGAACTCCCTAATTGCATTTGAGTTCTAATATCAAGTTATTGACTTTATAAATGTCTTTGAGCATGCATTTTTAAATGGTTAGTACCCCCGCCGACGCAACACTAAATGAATGTGCACAATATTTATATTTTTTTTTAAATATAGTTGTTACGTTAGGATTAGTTACAGATACTCTTTCAAAATAATCTCAAATAGTACTAGACGTGCCCTAAGATGATGATGCTACTGTTGGAAGAGGGATATTAGGTACAGTAGAAAAAGAATCAACAGATTCATATTGTGTATATGCATCAATATCGATATAAATATTAGGAATATTATGATTCATAATAATGTAAGTAAAATAATACATATAAACTAATAATTAATTGAAATAATGAGTAAACAATATATGTTAAGAAATAATTAATGTAAAAAAAAGAGTAACTAATAAACATTAATTCAAATAATTAATGTTACCAACTGGCGAATGCGATACAAAAATTAGTTTCTTCTTGCATAATTACAATTGTCATTTAGGGATGAGACTTCAAAATTAATTGAAAGAGTTGAGAGTTGAGAGTTGAGAGCGAGTGAGAGTTTGAGAGAGAGATTTGTTTGTGAAAAATAAAATAGGAGAGGGCTAGTATTTATAGGAGTTGGGAGGAGGAAGGGATTAATTTATTAAATATATATATGTATATATACATATATATATTATAAGGATCATTTAGCACATTCAATTTTTATTTAGGGTTTGTTTGGAAAGT
This sequence comes from Camellia granthamiana, assembly GCA_036172215.1. Taxonomy (NCBI): domain Eukaryota; kingdom Viridiplantae; phylum Streptophyta; class Magnoliopsida; order Ericales; family Theaceae; genus Camellia; species Camellia granthamiana. The sequence continues at coordinate 152,146,575 of CM069903.1, forward strand.
GAGTTGGTTTTTTGAATTTTTGTTAGCCTGGGGTTAAAAAGCCTTATTTGGGAAGAGTTTTTTAGCTTTTTTGACTTTTTGTGAGAGAAAAAATGTAATGATTATGGGTTAGATGTGATGTTTTGTCTTATTGGGCTAAAAAACCTATTTTGTTTTTTTGTGACTATTTTAGCCAAAAAAAAGCCCCAAACCCTTTTTTTGCTGCACAATTTTCATTTTTTTTTTTCAAATTTCTTACCGTTGCATTGCAGGCGCAGCAAAGGGCTATTGGATTGGGCAGAGCCACGCCAAGCCAGCAGAAGGGAAAATTTTCAGACCAGGCTAGGCCAGGCTCCAAAACCCATGGCCCTGGCCCTGGCCCTAGCCCTGGCCCAGGGTCCGGAGTTGGGTCTGAACTTGGGCGAGTTAGACCCAGTGGAGCGGCGGGCCAAAATTACACCTAAATGGTAGATGATTATTTTTTTGAGCCGTGGAGAGAGAATTTAACTTCAATAAAAGAAATAAAAATCAAGAAAAAGAAGCAGCTCTTTACTTAGATTTCAATTTTGTATTTTCATTTTGCCTGCTGCGATTTTTATTTTTTATTTTTTTGGTTCCTTGATGTTTGTACACTAGTGTGCATTACTTCAAATCTTTATAAGGTTCCAAGTGTATTGCCCAAAGTTAATGCAATGTAAGCCACAAATCTAATTAATACATACACATCTTAGAAAAATAGAATAAAGAGTTCTACAAGGTGCAATGAAATGGTGTAATAAAAAGTGGGCTCACAATTTTTGTGGACCTTATCTTTTTTATCGTTTAGTGATTGATTTTGTGCATCATTTTGGTGTGCACAATTTTTTTTTCATAAATAACAAATACATTATATTAGATCAGTTTATCAATTCAAACTCTATTTTCAAAAGGAAAATAATCTTTTGTTTTTAGTATAAGCTGTCATATCTTTTGTTTTGTTCAAGATCCAAACAAAGCCTTAAAATCATTGAGTAAACAGTGAGAGTTTAGCAAATTGAGAAAGAAGTTTTTTTGGTATTCCTCTTGAGATATTTTTTAGAGCAATCTTGAGCTATATGTTTCATTTGAGAAATTTCTCTAGGTCCCTCAAGTGTTTGAGTCCGGCAAGTCTTCTTTATCTTGCCAAAACATTCTTATTCCAAGCCACTAGCCTCAAGAACTCTCATGAACATGCCCATCCAAGTCATGTCGCAACGATTTGATGGCATCGCCATCACGAATGTGCTCACGGGGCACTTGTGTTCGGTTAAATAAGGCAATCGGTTTTTTTTGGGTGCACCCACTTGTGGATGTGTGGTCCTTTTTTTGAGTAAGCATCTATGGGGGGGAACTTTGGTCCATGCACTAGTGTTGGTTGGCAAAGCTAGGGGCACACACATTTTTCTTTCTTTTGGTGTTTGTCATCCTGTTTCTTAATTGTTGTTGGTGATCCAAAGTGAACTTATTTTGTTTTTGTATTTTCTTGCTTTTGTTTTTGTTTTTGTTTTTTTGAGTAGAGTATTTAGAGGGGATACTTGGTCCATTGAACTTGTGTTGGTTGGAAAAGCAGGCACACTATTTCAATTGGTGTTGTCATTGCTGGTTGATCCAAAATGAACTATTTCTTTTGCCTTTCAATCTTATTTTATTTTTGGAAAATAAATGCATTTTAATCCCTTCCACTAACTCCATAGAGTCTTGTTCAAAACAAAAAAACTCCATAGAGTCTCATAAAGCAAGAGAAGAAACAAATTGAATTCTCTCATGAAATTCAAGGATTTGGACCCTGAGAAGAGACAGTGGCGGAGCCAGGAAATTAGATTAAAATGGGCACTTATGAATTATAATTTTTTATTTTAAAAAAAAAATTATGAATAATATTAAGATAATAATAATTTTATGAGATAAATTTAAACATAAAAAATTACATATTCATTACTAATAGAACAAATCAAAATTCTATAATAGTATGGAATAGCTCAGTGTGGGATGATGATGTAAGTTTGCAATTTTAGCACAAAAAATTATGGATCAAAATTCTTAATTTTAAAAAATAAAAACACATCATTTATAGCCCAAATTATTATAAAATCTATTTAAGTTTTATTTGACAGAAAATATTAAAGAGATGACATTGCTTATAAATGATGTGTTTTGATAAAAATTATTAAACAATCTTAGAGTACTATATGGCGTTACCTACGTGCTGCTCAAACCATAGAAAATCACACTAAGTGGTATGTCAACTATTTAAAAATAATGAGTTCATTATATCTAATCTATAATATTTTTTACTACACAATTGATTTAAACTACTACATAAATAATATCATATAGTGTTTCCAAAATACCAAATAACTACTTGTTGTAAACAATATAATAAATTCTTAACCAAAGAACATGTTAAGAAAAAATAAAAATACATTTTATACATAACAAAAAAAAATTCAAAACTGAGAGGGGCATGTGACCCCCTATCCCCATGTTGCCTCCGCCCATGAGGAGAGGATCTTGATGTTTTTAATGCTTGGATGCCTTATAAAATGTTTAGGAAGCAAAATAATCCGGAAAGAATATGCTATTATACAAACCGAAAAATTATACCTAAAAAAAATATCATTTAGAATGACGTGAAGTGTTGATTTTATCAATTTAAAGTAAAAAAATTTATATTTTTAATAATGTCACTGTCATTTCATTTTCATCATAAATTTACATAAAAATAGGATTATTAATTCCCAAATGAGGGTATGATGGGAACAAGTGAGTCGTTGCCCTTCAAAAGAATTGGTTAGTTTGTGGCCAAGCAAAACATGTACACCCATTCTAGAGTTATCCATGTATAGTTTTTTTTTTTTAGATGGTGCATTTATCCATGTATAGTTAGCAAAGCAAATATAAGCAAGTCTATAAACAATAACACGTGTATAATGGAACTGTGTGTGTCAATTTTCGACCACACTGCCAACTTAGTACTCAACTGGAGAACACCGGCAGAATAAGTTAAGCCCAAACAACCTGCAACAGAAAGAAGAGATTCCGACGGTAGCTTGTCCACCCGGGGACACTCCGACGATCAAGTCAGTAAAATATCTCTCAAAGATAACTAATAGTGCTTAACTCACTAGACAGAGCATAAAAGACATACCTTAGACTTATGGGGGAGTCTCCCTTTTATAGCCAACACAATCCTAGTCCCAATAGAAGCCTAATTTCAATGGACTCAGGATTACTGTTAATCTTGGACTCCCAGTAAGATTAGGATAAACTCTCTAACAGTTTTATATTTATCCAAATTGAAGTCTTCTCTCATTCTAGGATTCTTGTTCCTTATCCGCTTATCCCGGATTCCGGTTTCTTCGCAGATAACCTCGGCCTAGCCAAGATGATCTCGGCGTTATGACTAGGACACGTGGCACCTCGGCTGGCACCTCGCTGGCACCTCGGCCACGTGTTGTCATTCAAAAATTATGTCCCTATAACTGCCTCCTAGGTTCTATTACCTCGGCATCCTGAGGTGATGGAACCTATATCATTCCTTCCTTTAATCATGACTCCGGTTTAATTTCAGCTTGTAAATTTTTAAAATTTCAACAAGTGTTAAACATGACCTCGGTTTTACTTCAACTTGTAAACTTTTCTCAAGTTTCAACAAGTGCTAAATATCATCTCGGTTTAATTTCATCTTGTAAACTTTTCTCAAGTTTCAACAAGTGTTAAACATCATCTCGGTTTAACTTCAGCTTGTAAACTTTTCTCAAGTTTCAACAAGTGTTAAACATAATCTCGGTTTAACTTCAGTTTGTAAACTTTTCTCAAGTTTCAACAAGTGTTGAATATCGTCTCGGTTTAACTTCAGCTTGTAAACTTTTCTCAAGTTTCAACAAGTGTTGAATATCGTCTCGGTTTAACTTCAGCTTGTAAACTTTTCTCAAGTTTCAACAAGTGTTAAACATAATCTCGGTTTAACTTCAACTTGTAAACTTTTCTCAAGTTTCAACAAGTGTTAAACATCATCTCGGTTTAACTTCAACTTGTAAACTTTTCTCAAGTTTCAACAAGTGTTAAACATCATCTCGGTAAACTCTTCTCTTCTCGGACTTAATCATCTTAGGCTGAGATCTTGTCTTCTGGGATCTGGGATCCAAGATCTGGAATCCGGGATCAGCTTACTTGGGCTCAACTCTTGTCTTCTCATATCCAGTGTTATCTCGGCTTGATAGGTGAGGTCACCTCGGCATCTTGTCGCTTTCTCTGGAGGTAATCTCTCAGATCCTCCTTGGTTCGTCCAGGAGCTCGGCTATCTCCGGATTTCAGCCTCTTTGGTGCACTACTTCCTGTGTCATTGCGAGTCCTTTTGGACCTCCCTCCATTGGTCGCGTCAAAACAGAGGTCCTTCCCCTGAACATGCCGATGTTCTTTGGAGTCAGCTTCCTGGGTGCGATGTGTCCTCTGTGAATCTCCCCTTCTTGATTCTCCTTGTCCGACCTCCCCTGAAGGCCGGTGAGAATGTTCCTTGGTTCTATCGTGCCGAGGAGTCGTAGGAGTTGTCTTCTGCCCCCCGCCTGGGCATCTTTCTTGGCTGCTAGAATCGGCGTATCTTGTGACGGGAATGGTGGCTGCATGACGTTGTTCTGTATCATGAAATTGACAACCGTTTGCAGGTCCACCAATTTGTTCGCCATTCCTTTCATCTTGTCGTCCCTTCGTAAGCATCTTTCTTTCCATACCTGGAGGTCGTCCTCGTTATAATACTCACTTTGGTCTGATTTCTTCGGCACGTCGCCCTCCTGGACGATGTCCTCTTCTCCGTGATTCTTATCACGAGTTTCTTCGTTGCAATTGTCTTCTTCGACGTCAAGGTCAATATGTTTCCCACTCTCGGTAGGGGTGTCATCCCCAACCTTCTCTTTCGGTCTGTCGTTGGCCATCTATTCTCCTTTCGTTCCCACAGACGGTGCCAAATTGTGTGTGTCAATTTCCGACCACACTGCCAACTTAGTACGCAACTGGAGAACACCGGCAGAATAGGTTAAGCCCAAACAACCTGTAACAGAAAGAAGAGATTTCGGCGGTGGCTCGTCCACCCGGGGGCACTCCGACGATTAAGTCAGTAAAATATCTCTGAAAAATAACCAATAGTGCTTAACTCACTAGACAGAACATAAAAGACATACCTTAGACCCATGGGGGTGTCTCCCTTTTATAGCCAACACAATCCTAGTCCCAATAGAAGCCTAAATTCAATGGACTCAGGATTACTGTTAATCTTGGACTCCCAATAGGATTAGGATAAACTCTCTAAGAGTTTTATCTTTACCCAAACTGCAGTCTTCTCTCATTCTAGGATTCTTGTTCCTTATCCGCTTATTCCGAATTCTGATTTCTTCGCAGATAACCTCGGCCTAGCCAAGATGATTTCGGCGTCATGACCAGGACACGTGGCACGTCGGCTGGCACTTCGGTGACACCTCGGCCACGTGTTGTCATTCAAAAATTATGTCCCCACAAGAACCATTTAATTTGGTTAATTTTTTTGAAATTTTCATTTGAAACATTCAAAAGGAGATTGAATTGCATAGATTTAGTGAGTGGTTTACTAATTGAAATTTCATTAATTTATTCGCTGAACAAAAATAATACAAACATAATTTTGTTAGAAAAGTACATAGAATGTAATATTGGCAGCACTACATTCATTTTTAAAAAAAATAATAAAAAAATTTAAAAAAAAAAAAAAAAAACCCCATAATCCACTAGATTGAATGCATTCCATGCACTGTTCTGTGCACTTTTTCTATGTTTATAGTGTTACTAAATGTTGAATGTATTTTTTTGTTTTTTTATTTTCAAAAAAAATCGAAAATCAACCCACTTTTTCAGAAACATCAAAAAAGTAATTTTTAAAATTTTCAAAAATTTTGTTGCATAAAATAAATGAAAATGTTTTCAAACTTATTTAAAATATAAAACAAAATCAAATAGGCCCGATTTACTTTTATAATTCCTTTTTTGTTTATAACAATTTAAACAGTTCCGAAAAATGAGATATAAATAAATAAATAAATAAATAAGCTATCATTCATCAACCAGGTAGATTCCACATTAAAAATGAGTGAAATATGTTAAAAGATAATAATAAAATATATATAATTCCATTGTGCATTATTAATGTCAATTTCAGTGGACCGTGTCGTTGTCCCTAATTGTCGCACTTTGTGCTACCATCGCGTGGCCTTGGGGTTTCTATGTTCGCTGAGTTGCTCCTCTCTCGTTTTCACAAATAAAAAATATTAAATTAATTAAAATAATGTTACTTATATAAAATTCATTTGTAAAAATAAATCAAAAAAATAATTATATAATTCAAATTTATTTTAAATATACATCTCATAATACATTAATTAAATCTAAAGCGTATATATTATTTTTTAAAATATTTTATATGCATAAAATTTATGTGAATAAATAATATTCAATCAGGTTTTACTTCTGATGTGACATTTTTTTCGCGTGGCATGACAAAGTAATGTAGCCCAAAATAAATTTGGGCCTATGCACCATGAATTTTTTTTTTAAAAAAATTAGTAGAAGCTTGGCCCAGAGTAGGCCTATCCAACAATAAAAATATTTTTTTTTTTAAGGAGGAATTACATCCCAATGAGATGCAAAAAACAATAATAATAATAATAAATACAAATATACTAAAAAGTTTATATATTTAATTATTAATATTTATGAAATTTTCAACTATTTGTAATTATTTTTTGTAATACCCACTAATGTGATATTTCCTCATTTTTTGAAGGAAATAATCAACAATCTTGATTTAATCATCTAACTACCAAGAAATGACAATGTTATAGCAAATGAATAATGGTCAAAAAAAGGAGCTTAAAGACAATCTTGTCAGTGTCAAGGTCTTAAAGCCCAACCGTGTGAAACCCCACACACACGTGCAGATAACAACCTTAATTTTGCAAAAATAAAAAATAAAAAATAAAGATTTATATATATATATAAATTGCATTCAAATAATTAGTTGTTAAAGTGTGACTCTTTATCACTGATAGGCATTCTTAATCAAGATATTTTTTAGAACTGACTGTTAACGTTTCAGCACCACAAAATTGGAAATAGTGGTAGGAAATAAACAGAAAATGCCAAATGGCCTATACCCTTTTAAGAAAGAAGCTTCCTTCCTTTTATTTTGAACCCATTTTAATAATTTGGACAGTTTATTTTTTATTATTTATCAAGTAATTCATGTAAATATTATAAGTTGATTAGATATCAGTAGTCACATAATTGAATCATATTTATCTTAAGAAATAGATGATTTATTCTTAAAATTATACTTAACATCTTTTAAAAAAGCAAATATGATACAATTATATGAATTTTCGTTTTTGATTAATCTTATTTTTTGTATAAATAATTTATTCAAAAAAATATTAAAAGATAAATGATTAAGATTATTAAAGTAGACCAAGAGTGGGCCCACATCCCATCAAAAATGGATTGAAGGGAAGTTGATCTTCTTTATCAGTAGAATCTGACTTCTCTTCATAAGAGAAGCCCAATCTAATGCTATTGGGCCCGTAAGGCCCATTATAATTTGAGTCATTAATTTTTTAATTTCTTCTATATAAATTATTTATAAAAAAAAATTTAATCCAATTTACGTAATTTATTATATTTGTGCAAAAAATATTGATGATTTGTTTTAAATTATATTTATCATCTAGTTTTTAAAAATCGAACCTAATTAAATTACGTTTATGATTAATGAATCAAGTTAATCTTTTTTATTATTATTATAAATAATCTACCCATACAAAATAAAAATAAAAAGAAAAAGAAAAAAGAAAACAAATCAAATCATCAAAATTAAATCTATAATCAACCCACGATCTTAACAGCACCAAAGTGAACACCTTTTTAATTAGAGAGAAGCACGATCCTTTTTTAATAATTCATAGCAAAGTCAATAAGACAGCTCATTCATCACTAAATTCCAAATTAGATGTAGCTTTAGATAAGTCATGAGAGAGGTGTTGTTTGGTTATCCTCCCAATTGGAAAAAGGATCCACTTAGAATAATTCATACGTGCACATTAAAGTTAATTAGATAAGGTAGTTACAATGTTTCCCCCGACAAAGAAAAAAAATTGAAAGAGACAAAGAAATAAATATTGTATGTGTATCCCCAAAAATAAATTTCTTTCACATACTTTTCGAGTTTATGATTAATTCAAAATAATAGATTTTATATTTACGTAATAATGAGGAGAAAAAAAAGAGGAAAAAAAAAAAAATTGGCCAATCACTTGCAAATTAATTGTCCCACAATTGATTCCGTAGTTAAGGGTTTTGGGAACTATTATGCCAAGTAACATGTTATAATTTATTATTTACAACCATTTTTTTATTATATAATAAGATACATATGTAGGATAAAAAGTTGATCTCACATTTTTCACATCTCGGTCATATGTCTCCCTTCTATGATAATTATTTGTTCATTTAGATTTACTCTATTAGAAATTTTCTACACATAAATGAACTTTTATTACTCAATTTTCTTTAACCATTATACATAAAGGTATGAGTTGATGTATATTTATTAATATGAATTTCAGTATCTTTGTAACCGGCAACCAAAAAAAAATGTAGTAAGAAATATGTTTATATATATATATATATAACATTACTCTTATTATTAAGCCCATTGGTATGTCATAGTTTATGCTTAATGTTTTTATTGAAAATTTTATGTTTCAATCCGTGGGGTTATGTTTATGATTTATATCAAATAATTATTTGATATGTGCATAATGAAACTGTAAGGACCCACATTTTCATGTCTTAGTTATGCTTGCATGCATCTATACGATTTGCCATGTTAAGATTTGCTATCATGAATTGTGTCTTGTTTTGTATGTATTTGATTTGCCTAAGTGTATATGTATGCTTTGTACCTCCCTTGTATTGTTAAGCCTAAGTTATGTTAAGACTAAGTCATGCCAAGCCTAAGTTATGTGAAGCCTAGGTTGATCCAAGCCGAGGTCATCTTAAGCCTTCAATTGTTCTGGAATCCCTTTGTTTGATCTCTACCTTTGTTCTGGCATACTGGCCGAGATGATTATCATCTGGGCCGAGGTGTGTATCGCCGAGGCCGAGGTGTGTATTATCTGGGCCGAGATGTTATCTTGAACCCAAGTGATCTTGCCCTGGAAGTGGTATGACCTAGACCGAGGTGTGGCACACCTGGGCCGAGGTGTGGCACAGTTCAGTCAAGTGTTGTCCTTCCTAGCCGAGATCATTGTCACCATTAGTTGCCGAAGCTTTGTTCTTTCAAGCCGATGTCTTGTCCCTTGCCGATGTCATTCATTGCCGAGGTGTTTGCTGTGAAGCTTGTTAGATACGTTTTGTCAGGGACTTGTCTTGTCAATCAGTCACCTTTTGAGGAGGACCAACCCGGTAGTGCCACGTGGCCGAGCTGAGTGTTAAATCAGCCGGCAGAGAGAGAAACCCCTCATTTGTTGTGTTTTGTTCTAAGGAAGAAGAGAGAGAAGCTCTAAGGAAGAGGGAGAGGAGTCCTAGAGAGAGAGTAGAGATCCAAGCTTGATTCCGAGAGATCCAACCGTTAGATTCGTGTTCTAAGGTTAGATTCTTGATCCTCTCGTCTTGTTCCTTATGTTTATGTTGTTACATTGCATGATTGAATATGTTTTGAAAGCCATGCATCGTTTTGAAGTTCGGTTTTGGAAAGAGAAAATGGTGTTCATGTGTTCTTCAAGAAAAGCCATGTTTTGATCCGAAAGTTCATGCCAAGATTTATGTTTTCATGTTTGTTTTCATATGATCTTCAAGTATGGGTACCCAGGTCCATGTTTTCGAACTCATGGCATGAAACCCCAGATTTTGTATAAGCAAGTTATGATTTTGGCATTCATCTCATACTCATGTTCTTCATGTTCATGTTCTTCATGTTCTTCACGGGTGGGAACCCAGATTCCCAGACTTCACTTCCCGAAGTGTAGTCGCCGAGATCATTCTCACCTTGGCCTACCTTGCATGATCACTTGCACCTTTGGTTTGTCTTGTATGAACCTCGGCATGCAGTTGCACGCCGAAGCCGTGGCAACCACACCTCGGCTAGGAGGTGTGGGACCTCGGCAAAGGCCTGGTTGGTACCCAGCATGTCTCCTTGACATGTAAAACAGTGTTTTGACTCCCAGCATGTTTTCCGAGATCATTTGCATGCATGTAAGACTTGTTCTGAGAAGTATGTTCAGTAGACTTGTTATGTGTTTGTAGGACTTGGACCTTTGCTGTGAATCCGACGTCCCAAGAACTACGTGAGTGGTGCTTTTAATAAAGTTATGTTATAAGGTTTTGATAAGCTTTGTTTTGCCTTGTTTTTGAAGAGTATTTGTAAGCATGAATGATTACCCATATTTTTGTGTATCAAGAATAAGTTTTGCTTGCTAAGTATAAGTTCTATTTCGGATGTTAAGTAGCATAGTCCTCCCGTGCTAGGGGACTTTAAGCCCATGTAGCATTATGTTTGTGAGATCTTTGCTATCGACGGTCTGTGAACGGATAGCCCCCATCGACGGTCTATGAACGGGTGGGTATGTTTTGCCACCGACGGTCTATGAACGGGTGGGTATGTTTTGCCACCGACGGTCTATGAACGGGTGGGTATGTTTTGCCAAGTATGTTATAAGTTCAAGTACACGTTTTGATACAAGACATGCTAAGAATACGTTTCGGTTCAAGTTATGCTAAGCACATGTTTTGTAAGGATTGATTGGTGAATACGGTTCGTTCCATGTTTTGCTATCGACGGTCTATGAACGGATGGGCAAGTTTTGATACAAGTTAAGCCAAGTACATGTTTTGACACAAGTTATGCTAAGCATATGTTTGATGCAAGCCATATTATAAGTATACGTTTTGAACAAGTTAAGATACATGCATTGTTTTGACACGAACCTCGGGATCATTCATTAACCCCTTTATTACTTGTACCATTCACTGAGTTTCAATACTCACCCTCTCTATGTATATATGTAGGTTCCAAGTTAGAAGTCGGCTTCGCCGAGGTGTTTATCTCTGCGCCGAGATTTTGTATGCATGTTTAGGTCGGCTGCCCTGTATTTACGTCGGCAGTGTTGAAGATCTTGCTTCTGGACTTGTATTCGTTATGCTTTGTATATGTCGGCTGTGTAGCCCTTTTGTTAAGATGTCATGTATAATTCAATTTGCTTATATCCAATTGTAAAGTTATGTAATGATGTATGCCATTTCATTTAACTTATGCACAGCTCTTATGGACCACTTGTATTTTGTTATTGCTTCCGCTCTTGTTAGCCCCATATATTATACTCTGATTGTGTGTGATTTTGAAAGTTGGCCTTTGGTAATCTCGGATTACTGGCCATCACGGCACCATCCTACTAGGGGCAGGTTGGGGTCGTGACAGAAACCCTATACACTTTGTTTGGTTTTGATTTTCAGAAAATAGTTTTCAAAAAATTCTATTTTTTTATTTTTTGTATTTTAATATTTTCAATGAATTTTTTAATATTTTAAGCCATTTTTTTTTTAATTTTTAGACACACCTAAAATAATTACACTTAAAAAGTATAATATTTATGAACAAAACTTTAAAAATACACTAAATACCAAAAAATATTAAAAAAATACAAAAATCCAACATATTTTTCGTATTTTTGTGTATTTATTAGGAGTTGTTTGGAGCGTCCTAAATAAGTGTATTTTTTGACTTTTTGGTAAAAAAAAATTAGAGGAAAAAAATATATATTTGGGATAATTTTTTGACTTTTTACAAAAAAAAATGTGTATTAAAATATTGTATAAAATAGCAAAATTACCAAATTACCCCTAAATATATAATAGCCTACTAAAAGTGATGGTACCGTCATGCATACGATTGGCAGCAAGATGTATAGGACCAGATTGCCTACGGTGCTGTTCAGACTGAACAGTACTGTTCGGCCAGTAAGGGTCCATCATGTGTCCCATTTTGATAATCGGAACCGTTCAATGTGTAGAATTCGTCGACTACTATATGCTTATAGAAAATCACATTGATCGGATATCTATAGCTATCTGATCGAATTATTTTTTTGTCGACCGTTACTTTGTGTACCGTCCATTTTTGTTTACAAAACCGATTTGATCATATAGTTATCGATATCCGATCAATGTAATTTTTTACAGACATATAGTACTCGATGAGTTCTACACATTAACGTTCAGATTATCAAAACAGGACCCGTGATGGGTCCCCACGGGCCAAACAACATTGTCCTGTGTATCATGAGAAGTGTATCCAGCTGTCTAATGTGTACCAGCAGCACTGCAGACATCACATCACTTCAATACACTTTTTGACTTGCACTTTTTTTTATATTTTTTTTATGAACAGTGATAACTTTTTGACTTTTTTAGTAATTTTTTGGTTTTTTGACTTTTTTCATGAATACCAAACCAGCCCTTAATTTTTAAAAATATTTTTTCACAAATATTGTATTATTTAGATACATCTAAATAAGGTGCATCTAAAAAAGTAATAAAAAAAATCTTAAAATTTAAAAAGATCCACTAAAAACAAAAAATACGAAAAACAAAAACTCAATTTTCAAAAAACTAAATTCAGAAAATTAAAACTAAACACACTGAGCCCTAGTTTGGCATTTGTATTGGAACTAAATAATCACAAAAAGACAAAATTGACTATAAAAACTAATAAGACAAAATACTACCTTTTATCTAAGGGTGAGAAGCGGATATACCGATCTGCCTAAACCGACCGAACCGAACCGAACCGATCCGCCGCATTTTGGACGGATGCGTGATGACGAACGGACGGTTGCGAATTGATTTTTTTCAATCCATCTAGTTTTGGACAAATGGTGGATTTGAGGTTTCTTTGGCCGCAACCGAATTGCCAAACCGTGAACTCTCTTAGTAATTTGTAAAATTTTGTGTTTTCAATTTGTTTAGATATTCTATTTGTGTTTTCAATTGAAAAAAAGTTTAAATATTATGTTGAAAAAAAGTTTTCAACTTGAATATATTTTTTGAATTGAAAAAATAAATGTATTATTTATCTATATTTTTTGATTTTTAAATCTAACTCTAAAAATAATAAATAAAAAAATAATATATGCTGGTTGGTTTTTGTTTTTAAAAAGAGATATAGATGTAACAATACAGAGGCATACATGTAGTGATTGTAATACTTTTTTGAATCTTTAACTATAATACTTTTTTTAGGAAGTGCACAAGTTGAATTATATTGAAAATTAAAAAAAAATTAAATTGCCCAACCGATTCGTATTCATCCGCCAATCCGCTCATTCTACATCCGCTAGATTGGTGGACGAATGCGAATTAATTTTCTCCAATCCGCCAATCTGGCGGACGGATGGCGAATTTGAGATTTCGTGGCCGCAACCGACCCGCGCCCACCCCTACTTTTACCCATAATCATTATACTATTTCTCTCACAAAAGTTAAAAAAATCTCAAAATAAAAACCAAACAAGATTAAAAAAACTAGACTAAAAAAATCATAACACAAATAAATTAACTAAAAAGCGAATGCCAAACCAACCTCTGATATGCATTTAGGTGAATAGTGTCATCTGACATCGTGGTGTGGAAAAATATATATATATTAGGAATATTGAAAGATATTTCATTTTTTATTTTTATTTTTTGGTCTGTGGATATGAAATATTGGGTAGAGGATTTTACAGAAGCTTTGGTTAAAGGCCATCCCAAAGCCCAAAACCATACAATTTCAGTTGGCCCACTTGACTACTAGTTGGGCTGATTACATGGAAGACCAGTGGGGCTCTAGAGCATTGCAGCCCGTTTGAATTAATCGATTTGGTAAAAAAAAAAATTAAAAAAAAAAAAGGAGCCACTCCTCTTAAAAACAAACCGTTTTGATAATTTAGCACGAAAGAAATTGACATAAAATAGCTTTCTTATAAATTTCACTTTTTAAATTTTTCTAAAATTGTTAATTTTGCCAAGACTTTTTATGGGAAGTGATTTTGTTTTAATCTCTCTTACTCACATTATATAATTTTGTTTTCTTGCCTTCATTTTTTTCAAATGAGAAGAGTGGATAATCTATCCTTTTCTCTTCATTTTTCTGTTAAATTATCCAAACACAAAGAGTATTTTTAATTCTTAAGTTATGTTTAGATTAAAGATTTGAGTGAGATTCATGGAGGAAAAAGGAAAGAAAAAGTGAAAGTAGAAAGAAAAAAAAAAAAAAAAAAAAGCTTACATATATTTTTATCTTTTTCTCTATAAATCTCGTCTCAATTTTTTGATCCAAACTAATAGGACAACAAACAAGTAACTCAGGGCGTTAATCTTTGTTAATTGATTATTTCTTTCATATTATTGGAGTTTAGGACTGGGCAGCGGGTTATCCGACCCGCACAAACCGTCATACCCGAACCGACCTGCACATATGTGGGCGGTTTCACAAATATAATAGGGTCAGGTGCGGTTTGGAATATAACAATTATTCGGGTTGCGGGTTTGACCCGCACCAGTCACAACCCGTCCGCACTTAGAATTTTTTTTTTTTTTTTTTGAAAATACCTGGACCATTCATCTATGATCTATATCCTAGATATTTTTGGTTGTGCTGACCAAACAAACCAAACCCTAATCCTAATCCCTAGCTCTCTTCTCTCACTCATTTTCCTTCCATCTCTCTTATTGTTCCATCTTCTCCCACTCACCGATCGATCTTCACTCTGTCTCTCTGGCAACTCTCACTGATCGACCGATCGACCAATCCATTTTCGCAAGACCTTCGCAAGATCCTAATCCATCCATCGACTAATCCACCTTCGCAAGATCTTTTCTCACTCTCTCTTCTCTCCCCCCCTCAATCGACCTTCATAAGATCGACTCTCTCTCTCCGGCAACTCTCAGTTAAGCGTGTCTCTGTCTCTGTCTCTCTCTCTACAAGATGCACCTTCGCAAGATCTATTATTGTTTTTTAGGCAACAGTAGGTGGTGTTTGATGATGATATCTATTCATCTTTGAATCTGTTGTTGATATCTGTGTTTGATGATGATATTAATCCTTGTTTGATTAATTGAATCTGTTATTGATTTTTTGACAGAATCTATTTAGATTTTGTTTAATTGAATATGAAATTGAATTTGTTGTTGTTCTTCATAAACTTGTACAGAACATTGTTTGATTAATTGAATCTGTTATTGAATTTTAATTGAATCTGTTAATTGAAATTGAATCTGTTACAGAACATTATTTGATTAATTGAATCTGTTCTTCATAGGCTGTTTAAAAAAAAAAGTTCAAACCGCAAACTGCCTACAATCGCCTACACATCCGCGAATCTTATCCGCACAAACCGCAAACCGCACTGTGGGCGGTTGCAGGTTGACTTTTTTTCCAAACCGTATAGATGCGAGCGGGTCAAAACCGAATCTCAAACTGCACAAATCCGATTTGTTACCACCCCTATTGGAGTTGTAGGTTTTATGGTGATTCACATTCTAACCATGAATTATTGGACTTTAATATTCTTGTATTTGTAGATAATTTCTTACTAATTAATCAAAAAATAAAAATAAAAATAAACCTTAACTCAGAAACATGTGAAGTGACTTCATAATCTTATTTTAATCTTCAACAGATTCCTAACCAGAAGCCTACCGGGTTTTTTTTTCTACTTTGCTTTATTTTATGCCAGTCAATTAACAATTTTTTTTTTTTTTTTTTTTTTTATCAGTAAGAAAATATTTACAAATATTAAGAAACAAAAATATATTAAATTTGTCAATCAACTACATAAAAAAGTTCAACAAGACATACCCGTAAGTCTAACAACTATATTGTTTAGAAAGTTTACTATTTTAATAGATTATTTTATTTTTTAGCTATTTTAGTAGGTTAAAATTTTTATGTTTGAGAAGACGGTTGGATTTTTTTGTATTTTGATGTGATATTTGTGAGAAAAAGAGCAAAATAATTATATGTTTGATGTGACATTTTATCTTATTAATATTTTAACTTATTTTGTCCTTTTGTGAATTTTAACCTAAAAAATCCAATTTTAACCTCTGCCAAACAAGATTACAAGAAAGATGTCTAAATAAGAAAGATAACAAAACTCTCAAATTGAGAATAAATAATCAGTATTTATCTTTAATAAGGATTAATTATCTAATTTTTTAATTAAAAATATACACGAGTAACAGGCCGAATTAAACTAATCGAATAGTCACAGAAAGATCATCAATCCAAAACTAGCCAACATTCAAAAAGAAATATAAATTAAGGGTCAAAGATATGTGATACTTTTATGTAGGATTGATTTTACTTTTATCACTAAATTATTGTTATTTTTTTAAATTTCATTATTAAACCATTAATTTCATCTACTTTACGTTTTAAAATTTATTATTTCAATTAATGTGGTTAAATTGGAAATAATTATACAAATCAATAACTCTTGAAGCTTAAGTTGATTGACAAAAAAAAATCATGAGCAAACTTCACTTTACCCCTTGTGGTTTGGTCGGGTACGGATTACCTCATGACATTCGGAAATCACTACATAACCCCCATATAGTTTGTGGATTAAAACACACAATTAGCTTTTCCATCCAAATTAACAGGTTGTGAGGTTCACATGCCCATGAAGAGAGTAAGCTATGTTTTATGACCAAAATACCCTTTAGACATCTTTAAATTTACAAAAGCTTGCCATTCTTCTTCCTCCTCCTCTCTCACAGAACGAACAAGGTTGTTTCTCCAACCCTCCTTTTTTCTTGATTAGAACTAACATTTACAGCAAAGAAAATGGCGATATCAAGCTGCTAAAGATGCTTTTTTATTCAAGATGTTTCATCTCCATCAATGGGCTTAAACTCTAGATCAGGAGTGTTCATGATCTTTGGCCAATCTGGGTCTCTACCATGGAGAAGACCGTGGAAGAAAAATGGAGTGTTTCATGCTCAAAAGTCCAAAATAGTAGCTAAGCCAGCATATTTGTTCACGCCCACGAACCAATGCACCACGCCCACGATTTGGCTGGTTTATTCCACATCTCTTAAGAGAGAGATCATTTTTGTTGTAGACAAATCCAAACCCAGTTCCCATATACAAATCTAAACCTATTTTTCTGATCATATATAAACCCAGTTCATATATACAAATCCAAACCCATTTTGGTTACTATTGTTTGTCCTAATTAGATGATTCATTTCAATTTCTTTACCCAAATTTGTAGCAAAACATGACTACCCCGTCGACCTCTACCTTGTTGAGCCATCGAATCGAAATCAAGACTAAACATAATTTGTATTGAGAGCAGATTAATTGCAACATAGATCAATCTCCAGATCACAGAAACCAACCCCAAGTTGAATTTAAATCTCAGTCACGATTAACTCGATCGCACTCATAAACATGCGAGCTAAAGGATCTCAATCATGAAGTAGAAGGTCAAAGTTCAATCTAGAAGATTGAAAGCATGCTAGCTTCTGATCAATCCCAAAATCGAAGAATCAGCTTTGTGATTGTGTTCTTCAAGGGTTTTAGATCCAAATAAGGTTCGGATATAATTGTTGGGGTATATCTCCTTATTGGAGTTTGAGACCCATTTGGTTTGTTAAAAGAATTTTAATCTGGTTTGGTTTGGGTATAATATATTTTATATATTATATCTAATTTGTAGAAACCCAATCCAATTTGGTTACAACTAGGGTTTGATAAAAAAAGCCCACAAATTTACCATATCTATATATTGGTATTGTTTGTTTTTCGTTGGGGAGAAAAACAATAGAGGCAGCCATTTGGCTTGGTGAAAAGGCAGCAGTGGCTTAATATTGATTGACATCAATTTGGTGGTTGTGCTTTGTTCTATGTTGTTTGGAATATAACATTGGGGCTTTCCAACATTGTGTCACACTGGATCTTCGGCTTGTTGCTCTACTTCAGTTGATTTGGGATAATTATTTTGGGTCTTCTACAACTCTGGTTCGAAGATTTTGGTTCATCTATTTGGTGAGGTCTTTCCTCTTTGTTTATTTGTGATTATTTGGAATTCACCTAAGGGTGGTTTGTGAGACCATTGGTGTCTCGTTTGTAATCGTTTGGAAACTTATTTGGTTGATAGTGGAATTGAATTTCGATCCTGTGGACGTACTTCATATTGAGGGAACTACATAAAAAATTTTGTGTTGCTTTTGATTTAATTTTTCCACATTAGTTTTTATTCCCATTGATTGATTTACTCGTGGGGAATCATAAATTTTCCCTAACAACTGGTATCAGAGCTTACGGTTTATTTGGATTTATTTATTTGTGTAAATCAATGGAGGGGAATGTGGGTCATATGTCTAGCTTCAATGGAAGTAATTGGGTAACTTGGAAAACTAAAATGGAGGACCTATTATTTTGTAAAGATTTGTATGGATCCATTAAGGGTGATTGTGGCAAACCCGAGGGTATGCAAGATGATGAATGGAAAAGGCTTAATCGAAAAGCCGTTGGTGTTATCCGTCAATGGATTGATGACAGTGTGTTTCATCATGTTGCTACTGAAATTTCGGCACATGATTTATGGAAAAAATTAGAGAGTCTTTATGATAGAAAATCAGCCACAAATAGAGCTTTTCTGTTTCGTAAATTGGTTAATTTAAAATATAAAGAGGGCAGCCCTATTCCAGAACATCTGAATGAAATAAAGAGTATTGTTAACCAACTTGCTTTTATAAAAATTATTTTTGATGATGAGTTGCAGGCTTTGATGCTACTTAGTTCTTTGCCCGAAAGTTGGGAGACTTTGGCTGTGACGGTTAGTAATTCGACACCCGATAGAGTTGTCACAATGAGCCAAGTCACTAGTAGCTTGTTGAATGAAGAAACTAGAAGAAAATTAGCGGGTTCCTCTCATTCAGAAACATTTGTTGTGAGAGGCCGAAGCAAAACAAGGGGGAAGAGTAAGACTCCTTATGGTCGTGATCAAAGCCGTGACAAATCAAAAGATGATTCTTTTTCAAAGAAAGACATTGAGTGCTATTATTGCCATGAAAAAAGGCACATGAAGCGAGAATGCCGAAAGCTCAAGAACAAGGAGAAAAGACGTGACAAAAGTGTAGATAAGAAGCAAGAAGACACAACAGTAATTATTACCAATGATGATCTTATGGTCGTTTGTGAAGATGATTGTATCAATTTTGTGAGCCAAGAGAGCAATTGGGTGATTGATTCCGGTACCTTTTTTCATGTGACTTCTCGAGTTGATTTCTTCACTACCTACACCAAAGGAGATTATGGTTTTGTTCGAATGGGTAATGAAGGCTTGTCCAAGATTATTGGCATGGGTGATATTTGCTTGGAAACAAATTTAGGCTGCAAGTTGTTGCTTAAAGATGTAAGGCATGTTCCCGACATTCGCCTCAATTTGATCTCTACCGGTAAGCTAGATGATGAAGGCTTCAACAACAAATTTGTTGATGGAATATGGAAGCTCACAAAGAGTTCTTTGGTGGTGGCTAAGTGCAAAAAGACTCATACACTTTATTCAATGCAAGGAAAAATTTGTAAAGGTGCTGTCAATGCACTTGAAGATGATACTTCTACTGAATTGTGGCACAAACGACTTGGGCATATGAGTGAAAAGGGGCTACAAGTTTTGTCCAAGAAAGAGCTTCTACCCAATTTGAAAGGTACACATCTCAAAACTTGTGTTCATTGTTTGGCGGGTAAACAACATAGAGTTTCTTTTCATAAAAATGTTGCTTTTAGAAAAGAAAATGTTTTGGAGTTAATTCATTCGGATGTTTGTGGTCCTTTAAAAGTTAGAACACATAGTGGTGCACTTTATTTTGTTACTTTCATTGATGATTATTCAAGGAAAGTTTGGGCTTTTCTACTAAAAACTAAAGATCAAGTTCTAGAAGTATTTAAGCATTTTCAGGCCATGGTTGAAAGAGAAACATGGTAGAAATTGAAGTGCATCCGATCAGACAATGGTAGTGAATACATTGGGCCATTTGATGAGTATTGTTGCAGCCAAGGTATTCGGCACCAAAAGACAGTTAAGAAGACTCTTCAACAAAATGGCGTTGTCGAAAGGATGAACCGCACCATTGTAAAAAGAACAAGGTGCTTGCTTTCACAAGCTAAATTGCTAAGATCTTTTTGGGGTGAGGCAATGAAGACAGCGGTTGACGTGATCAATTTGTATCCTTCTTATCCTTTGAATGGTGATGTTCCTGAAAGAGTTTGGACTGGCAAAGATGTATCTTATAAGTATTTGAGAGTGTTTGGTTGTCGAGCCTTTGTTCACATTCTAAAGGATGAGAGGTCCAAGCTTGATAGTAAGTCAAGACAATGTATTTTTCTTTGCTATGGGCATGATGAATTCGGGTATAGATTGTGGGATTTAGTCGACAAGAAAGTCATTCGAAGTCGTGATGTTGTGTTTCTTGAAGACCAAACAATTGAAGACTTTGGCAAAGGTGATCAACCGGAGCCAAAATCTAGTGATCTCATTGACATGGATCCATCTCCTTCATCTCCAGTTGATGATGAAAATAGGGGAGATGTGCAGCCACCCATTGAAGATGTAGAGGATGATGTTAATCCTAATGAAGTTGAGCCAGAAATTGAGGAAGAGCATCCAACTCAAGAACCGCCACTACAACTTGAGTTGAGGAAATCTACAAGGGACCGGCAACCTTCGAGAAAGTATCCTCCCAATGAGTTTGTGTTGATTTTCGATCAAGGGGAGCCTGAGAGCTACCAAGAAGCAATTGAGCATGCAAAGAAAGATGATTGGAAAAAGGCCATGAAAGAGGAATTGAATTCCTTACTTGAAAATCATACTTATGATTTAGTGAAGTTACCTAAGGGAGGAAAATTCTGAAAAATAAGTGGTTTTTCAAATTGAAGAATGATGGCAAGAATCTGAGATATAAAGCACGTCTTGTTGTGAAAGACTTTGGACAAAAGAAAGGTAT
The DNA here is from genome assembly GCA_036172215.1 of Camellia granthamiana. Taxonomy (NCBI): domain Eukaryota; kingdom Viridiplantae; phylum Streptophyta; class Magnoliopsida; order Ericales; family Theaceae; genus Camellia; species Camellia granthamiana. Next base: position 152,167,643 of record CM069903.1, read on the forward strand.
TGACTTTGATGAGTTTTTCTCGCTGGTTGTGAAGATGTCTTCTATTCGGGTTGTACTTGGCATGGCTGCAAGTATGAACCTTGAAATTGAGAAATTTGATGTAAAGACCGCATTTCTTCATGGTGACCTTAAAGAAGAAATTTACATGGAGCAACCAGAAGGTTTTGTGGAAAAAGGGAAAGAGAAATTTGTTTGCAAATTAAAGAAAAGTTTGTATGGTCTCAAGCAAGCTCCGCGGCAATGGTACAAAAAATTTGACTCTTTCATGATGAATCATGATTTTTCTAAAACCACTTTGAATCATTGTGTGTTTGTGAAAAAAAATTCGGATGGCAAATTTATTATTCTTTTGCTTTATGTTAATGACATGTTAATTGTGGATCAAGATTCTACCATGATTAACAAGTTGAAGTTAGAGTTGAGTAAATCTTTTGCTATGAAAGATTTGGGACCGGCAAAGCAAATACTTGGTATGAAAATTGTTCGTGATCGCAAAGAGGGGCTGATTTGATTGTCTTAAGAAAGTTACATTGAGAAAGTTCTTGAGAGGTTCAATATGGATAAAGCAAAGCCGGTTGGTTGTCCACTTGCGGGTCACTTCAAGCTTAGTTCGAATCAATGTCCTACAAGTGAGAAAGACAAAGAAGAGATGTTGAAAATTCCTTATGCTTCAGCAGTTGGTTCTTTGATGTACGCCATGGTTTGTACAAGGCCGGATATTGCTCACGCCGTTGGTGTGGTGAGTCAGTTTCTCTCTAATCCGGGTAAAGAACATTGGGCAGCAGTAAAATGGATTTTAAGGTATCTTCGAGGTACTTCGAAGGTGTGTTTGCGTTTTGGAGATGGTAAGACGATGCTTGATGGGTTCACGGATTCTGACATGGCCGGTGATGTTGATTCTAGGAAATCTACTTCAGGGTATTTGATGACTTTTGCAGGGGGAGCTGTGGCATGGCAATTTAAATTACAAAAATATGTTGCTCTCTCAACTACCGAAGTTGAATTTATTGCCATTATGGAAGCTTGCAATGAAGAGTTATGGTTGAAGAAATTTTTGCAAAAGTTGGGTTTGAATCAAGAAAGGTATGTGCTTTATTGTGATAGTCAAAGTACTATTCACTTGAGCAAAAATTCTACTTTTCATTCGAGATCGAAACACATTGATGTGAGATACCATTGGATTCGTGATGTGTTAGATTCGAAATTGTTACAACTTGAAAAGATTCACATGGATGATAATATTTCGGATATGTTGACTAAGACTTTGTCAATGGACAAATATTTGAAATGTCGCACTTTGGCGGGTATGGTTGATATCTCCACCTAAGTCGATAAAGGGAGAATTGTTGGGATATATCTCCTTATTGGAGTTTGAGACCTATTTGGTTTGTTAAAAGAATTTAAATTTGGTTTGGTTTAAGTATAATATATTTTATATATTATATCTAATTTGTGGAGACCCAATCCAATTTGGTTACAACTAGGGTTTAATATAAAAAAAGCCCACAAATTTACCATATATATATATTGGTATTGTTTGTTTTTTGTTGGGGAGAAAAACAATAGAGGCAGTCGTTTGGCTTGGTGAAAAGGCAGCAGTGGCTTAATATTGATTGACATCAATTTGGTGGTTGTGCTTTGTTCTATGTTGCTTGGAATATAACATTGGGGCTTTCAAACAGTGTGTCACAGTGGATCTTCAGCTTGTTGCTCTGCTTTGGTTGATTTGGGATAATTATTTTGGGTTTTCTACAACTCTGGTTCGAAGATTTTGGTTCATCTATTTGGTGAGGTATTTCCTCTTTTTTATTTGTGATTATTTGGAATGCACCTAATGGTGGTTTGTGAAACCATTCGTATCTCGTTTGTAATCGTTTGGAAACTTATTTGGTTGATAGTGGAATCGAATTTCGATCCCGTGGACGTACCTCACATTGAGGGAACCACGTAAAAATTCTTGTGTTACTTTTATTTAATTTTTTCGCATTAGTTTTTATTCCCATTGATTGATTTACTTGTGGGAAATCATATATTTTCCCTAACAATTAGGAGCTTCAACCGAGTTTGGATATCAAATAGGGCTTTAATATAATAAAAAAAATTTTAACATAACAAAAAATTCTCTTCTTCTTCTTTTTCTGTCTGTTTGTCTATACATATATATATATATATGAATGTATATTTACAGGTTTAAAAGAGAGAAGAGGAAGAAGACGGGAGTATAAAGGTAAATTTACACGTTCTGTTAACAGAAGTTAGTGTGCATTTTAGTTCACAAACCACATGGAGGTTATGTGGTCATTTCCGAATATTAGGGGGGTGCACAGGGGGTAAAGTGAAGTTTGCCCAAAAATCATTTTAAAATTTGAATAACTTAAATTATACAACTAAATACTCATTAATCTTACCATCTTTTATATTTATCTATACTATTATTAAGTGAAGACTTAAATTGGTTTAGTATAACCTTCTTCTCGTTATGTCACGTGGTAACTTTATATTTGCTAAAATAAAAAAATTATTATACACAACGTAAACAAGTTTTGAACCCAAGACTTTCAATTTCCTTAAGAACATGTTTATCACTTAAGCAACATACATATTATGATATTAAATTTTTTATTATTTGTTTTTATTATTAGTTATCTGAATTACACATGCATCGCGTGTGCCACCCGCTAATTTTAAATAAACTACACTATACAACTAATTTGATGAGTGTTTGGTTGTTTAATATAAGTTGTTCAAATCATAAAATTATCTTTCTTGCCCATCAAAATAGATTTCAATTGTTACTTATTTGAATAATTCTCTAATTGAGTCACATAACTGTAATTAAAAAAATTAGAGACTTTTTAAATGAAATAAATTAATAATTTATAAATAAAAAAAAGAAAATAACAATATTTTTAAAAGTAAATTTAACCTTTTTATATATGCCACAAAAAAAAAAAAAAAAAAACCTGCCATTAACCATGAAAACAGAATTCAAAGTGAAAGTTGGGCCCTTGGTTTGCCCAGCGTTACAGCTTAGACACCTCCACTGCATATTAAAAATGTCAGTCCAAACTTTTGAAATTCCTGCGCGGGGCGGGTTTTTGGGCTTTCCAAATGGTTAGAGAATAATTTTTTTAGAATAACATTATATAATAATTTTTTTAGAATAACATTATATAAATATAATTTTTTTAAAATATCTATATCTATCTATCTACACTATATATTAAGCAAAATGGGATTTTTAGCCCCAAGCTTCGTGGAAACTCCAATCTCCCAATCCAAATTTCCTGATTTTTTGATTTTAAAAAAAAAATGTTAGCATTTATTAGCTTCTCCCAACTCCCAACTCCCAACTCCCAAGTTACCCTCATTATAACACTTTAATGCATTAAGAACAAGTATAAAAAAAATTCTTTAAAATCCAACACATATGAATTCCTTGGAAAGTCCCAACACATATGATTATTATCCCTCATAATAACACTTTAATGCATTAAGAACAAGCATAAAAAAAAAATTTTGAAAAGTCCAACACATATGATTATTATCAAAATATTAAACTTTAATATAATATAAAAAAGGGAAAAAAAAGACATTTAAAAAAAAAAACATTTAAAAATCACAATTCACATATATAGATAATTGTAAACACAATCCGTACATAACACGGGTGATATGCTAGTACTTACTATATATTAAGCAAAATGGAGTTTTTAAATCATAAGCCTTGTGAGAGCTCCAATATCCTAGTCCTAATTTTCTAATTTTTTGATTTAACAAAAAAAAAAAAAAAAAAACCTCAGCATTTATTGTTTCTCCCAACCCAACCTCAACATTTATTAACTTCTCCCAACCCACAATTCCTTTTGACTTCTCTCATAATTACTGCAGCACCCTTTTCAATTTCTCTCATGCACCATGGTTACACACAAAAATAAAGAAGATAAGAATTTAGCTATAGATCTCAAAAAAATATAACATCTAAATTTGAATTATGATTTAGTAATATAATTATGTATTTTTTTATATATATCTATCAAAATTTTAAATCACTTAATGGGACAAATTAATCAATTTTCTAAAATTATTAATTTTTTAATTTACAAAATAGATTAAAAAAATATTAACTGATTTATTTATTTAATAACAAAAATATTTCATAATCTCTCCCTCCTAATCTCTCTCACCAATTTCAAAAAAAAAAAAAAATTAAAACTTACATTCGTTTTCTCTTCTCAAAAAAATCAGATAATATTTTTTTATTAAAGTTGTAGATATCTATCTATATCTTATATATTATATTATAACATAAAAAAAATAAAAAAACTAAAAAAATATCTTTAAAGCTTATCTAATAATTATAATATTTTTTTTTAATTTATAAAATTCCGTGCATAGCACGAGTTACCACTATCTATATATCTATCTATATATATCTATACTATATATTAAGCAAAAAAGAGTTTTTAACCCCGAAGGCTTGTGGGAGCTTCATTATCCCAATTTGAATTTTCTAAATTTTTTATTAAAAAAAAAAAACTCAGCATTTATTGATTTGGTCAAAATCCCATGATCAGCATTTATTAACTTTTTTCAATTTACATGTCTTTCCACATACCTATATTTATTGATGCAATCCCCTGATCAGCATTTAAAATCCCCCATTCAAATAATTATAGATACAATCCGTGTATAGTTACTAGAGTACCCTTTTCAATTTCTCTCATACACTATAGTTAATGATAAGATTGTTAAATTATTTTTATAAAAATTCTTTAAAAACGTAATTTATATATTAAAAAAATCTAAAACAAATATAAATATTTATAATTATCCCGTGCATAGCACGGGTGATAAGCTAATCTATATCTATACTATATATTAAGCAAAAAGGGGCTTTTAACCTCAAGGCTTGTGGGAGCTCCAATCTCCTAATCCTAATTTTCTAATTTTTTTATTTAAAAAAAAAAAAAAACTCAGCATTTATTGACTTCTCCCAACCCAACCTCAGCATTTATTGACTTTTCCCAACCCACAATCCCTTTTGACTTCTATCATAACTAGCCTATCACCCGTGCTATGCACGGGATAATTATAGATATTTATATTTGTTTTAATTTTTTTAATATATAAATTATGTTTTTTAAGATTTTTTATAAAAATAATTTAACAATCTTATCACTAACCATAGTGTACAGGAGAAATTAAAAAGGCTACTGCAGTAACTATACACGGGTTGTATCTATAATTATTTGTATGAGGGGATTGTAAATGCTAATCAGGGATTTTGATCAAATCAATAAATGCACGCATGTGGATTGAAAAAAGTTAATAAATGTTGATTAGGGGATTTTGACCAAATCAATAAATGCTGAGGTTTTTTTTTTAAATAAAAAATTTAGAAAATTAAGATTGAGAGATTGGAGCTCCCACAAGGCTTGGGGTTTAGAAACCCCATTTTTCTTAATATATTTACAATCTATATATTAAGGAAAATGGTCTTTTAAAACCCAAGGCTTGTGGAACCTCCAACATGTCAATCCTAATTTCTTGATTTTTTAATATTTTTTTTTTTAAAAATTGACTTGGTGATTGGTTCAAAGATTGTAATAATTACACTATTGATTACAATAAATTCAAAGATTGTAATAATTACACTATTGATTACAATAAACACTTAATTTATAATAATTACACTTATTAAATGAATAACGCAATAAATGAAATCCTAATTTCTTTACTTTTTGCATCCCCAAGAGACCTATGTATTTAATTTATATATTATGTAATTATTGTGTAAATGCCTCTTAAATAAATAAATAAACACTTATTAAATTTTTTCAAACTCCTCGGTCAAACCCCATATATTTAATTTATATATTTAATTTATATATTAAAAAAAATGAAAACAAATATAAATATCTATTGTGGAACCTCCAACATGTCAATCCTAATTTCTTGATTTTTTAATATTTTTTTTTTAAAAAATTGACTTGGTGATTGGTGATTGGTTCAAAGATTGTAATAATTACACTATTGATTACAATAAATTCAAAGATTGTAATAATTACACTATTGATTACAATAAACACTTAATTTATAATAATTACACTTATTAAATGAATAACGCAATAAATGAAATCCTAATTTCCTTACTTTTTGCATCCCCAAGAGACCTATGTATTTAATTTATATATTATGTAATTATTGTGTAAATGCCTCTTAAATAAATAAATAAACACTTATTAAATTCTTTCAAACTCCTCGGTCAAACCCCATATATTTAATTTATATATTAAAAAAAATGAAAACAAATATAAATATCTATAATTATCCCGTGCATAGCACGGGTGATAGGCTAGTTATCTATATATGTGAATTGTAATTTTTAAATATATATATATATATTTTTTAAATGTCTTCTTTTTTTCCTTTTTTATATTATGTTAAAATTTAATATTTTGATAATAATCATATGTGTTGGATTTTTCAAAGAATTAAATGTCTTCTTTTTTTTATTATATTATATTAAAGTTTAATATTTTGATAATAATCATATGTGTTGGACTTTTCAATAAATTTTTTTTATGCTTGTTCTTAATATATTAAAGTGTTATTATGAGGGATAATAATCATATGTGTTGGGACTTTTTAAGGAATTCATATGTGTTGGATTTCAAAGAATTTTTTTTATGCTTGTTTTTAATGCATTAAAGTGTTATTATGTGTGTAAGACATGGGGTTGGGAAAAGTTAATAAATGCTAAGGTTTTTTTTTTTTTTTAAATCAAAAAATTAGAAAATTTAGATTGGGAGATTGAAGCTCCCGCAAGCCTTGGGGTTAAAAATCCCTTTTTGCTTAATATATAATATAGATAAATTACAATCTATACTATATATTAGGCAAAATGGGGTTTTTAATCGCCAAGGCCTATGAGAGTTTCAATATCCCAAGCTGAATTTTTTATATTTTTTATTTTTTATTTAAAAAAAAATCTCAGCATTTATTGATTTGGTCAAAATCTCCTGATCAACATTTATTAAATTTTTTCAATCCAAATGTCTTTCCACATGCTTGCATTTATTGATTTGGTCAAAATCCCCTAATCAGCATTTTAAATCCCATCATACAAATAATTATAGATACAATCCATGTATAGTTACTGCAGTACCCTTTTCAACTTCTCCCATACACTATGGTTAGTGATAAGATTGTTAAATTATTTTTATAAAAAATCTTAAAAAACATAATTTATATATTAAAAAAAATCTAAAACAAATATAAATATTTATAATTATCCCGTGCATAGCACGGGTGATAGGCTAGTTAACTATATATGTGAATTGCGATTTTTAAATGTCTTTTTTTTTAAAAAAGTCTTCTTTTTTTCCTTTTTTATATTATATTAAAGTTTAATATTTTGATAATAATCATATGTGTTGAACTTTTCAAGGAATTAAATGTCTTCTTTTTTTTATTATATTATATTAAAATTTAATATTTTGATAATAATCATATGTGTTGGACTTTTCAAAAAAATTTTTTATGCTTGTTCTTAATGCATTAATATTTTGATAATAATCATATGTGTTGGGATTTTTCAAGAAATTCATATGTGTTGGATTTCAAAGAATTTTTTTTATACTTGTTTTTTATGCATTAAAGTGTTATTATGAGGGTAAGACTTGAGGGTTGTGAGAAGTTAATAAATGCTAAGGTTTTTTTTTTTTTAAATCAAAAAATCAAGAAATTTAGATTGGGAGATTGGAGCTCCTACAAGGCTTGGGGTTAAAAACCCCCTTTTACTTAATATATAGTATAGATTATTACAACACCCTTTTCAATTTCTCCCATAAACTATGGTTACACACAAAAATAAAAAATAAAAAAGATAAGAATTTAGATATAGATCTCAAAAAGATATAATATCTAAATTTGAATTATGATTTAATAATATAATTATGTATTTTTTTTTTTATGTATATCTATCAAAATTTTAATTCACTTAATGGGACAAATTAATCAATTTTCCAAAATTATTGATTTTTAATTTACAAAATAGAATAAAAAGAACTATTGACTGATTTATTTATTTAATAACAAAAATATTTCATAATCTCTCACTTCTAATCTCTCTCACAAATTTTCAAAAAATAATATTAAAACTAGCATTCATTTTCTCTTTCCCAAAAAATCAGATAGGAGCTCCAATCTCCTAATCCTAATTTTCTAACTTTTTGATTTAAAAAAAAAAACCTCAACATTTATTGACTTCTCCTGTAACGCCCTCAAAATAATAACATTAAACCCATCATTATAGACATGCATTGATGTATAAAAGTTCCACATCCTTCTATTCAACAGAGTTTCATTACAAAAAGTATTACATGTTAACAACAAAAGCAAATGCCCTAAGGGCTTACAGCTTTCCAAGTTAACACTTGGTTACAAAAAGGGAGTGCTAACTCATTTACACATTAAGCCCTTGGCTTGAATATACATGTAATACATCAAAAGAAACTAGATAACAAAAGTCTGCCCGCCTCTAGCCTCCCAAGCTATGTCCTTGGAGGTGGCATGCTACCTGTACCTGAAAATGATATTCTCATATAGGGTGAGCCACAGCCCAGTAGAAATACACTAAACCAACCATGAACAATGACTAAAAGATTAGCAATTGATAGATGGCCAACACTGATACATCCACTTATATCATCTTACAATTTCATGACATACAAGTCCATGTTACAATTCATTTTCCATTCTTTCAATTCTCAATTCATAACCATGGCTCAGAACCTAGCCAAACCACTTGTTTGAGATAGTAATCTCATATCAAACATCTTCCCATTTCAATAAAAGATAAGCATACTAGCTATATCAACATATTAACAGATAAGCATATGAGCTATATCAACACTTCCATAGATATGCCTAAGAGCAATATCACACTTCCAAAGACAAGCATATGAGCTGTGTCAACACATTACTAGATAAGCATATGAGCTATATCTATGGAGTCCATCCCCTATCTTCTCCCAAACAACATCCGGTTTAGAGGTCCATCTCCTATCATCCCCTAAACCGTGGAGTACATCCCCTATCTCCTCCAACACAACACACAATGCATATAAACAATTATTATACACATCAATCAATACATAAATTCAATGTATTCCTCCAACTGTCACACTCAATGACACATTTCAATGATCAGTTTTAGTTTGCCTAATCATCATGCATTGTCTACAACAATCAAGACTATCTTCCACCGATAGCCCAAAGCAGTTATTTCTATACAGAATATAAAAGCAACAAATGGGTATATAATCAACATTTCAATTCGGTGGGTGATAAGTAATTCAACTACACCCTTTAACCCTATACACTCCCAATCTCAACATTTCCACTTCATTTCCTCATTTCTCACAATTAATTATACCAATTAATTAATCAATGTAATTAGGGCATTTTCCATAATTAGCATTTCAACCCTTAAGGTTCCATTTCCATCAATGTTTCCACATTAATCCCACTTTTCTATGCTAAACATGCAAATAGGTTTATAATAAACAAAACTCCAACCTTTGTTAAAATTACACAAAAGCCCCAAAGTTCTCAAAATTACCCAACATTCCCCAACATATCAAAATGCTAAAATTTAAAAACAAGATCCATAGAGAGGAGTAGGATATCACTACCTCAAAAGATGAGCTCCAACGGAGATGAAGACCAAAATCAAAAAGCTCCAAATCCCGAAATTTTCAGATTAAAAGATAGCCCTCGACGATCAACAATTTTTTTGTAAAGGCCAAAGGTGAGCAAACCACTCATACTAGATCAATACCTAGAGAGAAGGTAGAGTTCTAGTGTGAGAAGCTCAACAATGGTGTTTTTTTGGAAAAGTAGGAGAGAGAAGAGAAAGTGAAAAAGTGATTTAAAATGCCCAGCCACTCTCAGTTATACGACAGGTCCGCTCGAGCGGAGAACACACCGCTCGAGCGTAAAGACACAGAAAACATGGTCCGCTCGAGCGCAATAAGTCCCGCTCGAGCGCTAAGACACAAAAATAAAGTTCGCCCGCTCGAGCGTGAAATCCAGTCCGCTCGAGCGTGAATCTCCCCCTCCCCGAACTTTTACCAGAAATGTACTGTCCGCTCGAGCGCTAACAACCCCGCTCGAGCGCTACCCGCTCGAGCGCAGAAAACCCGCTCGAGCGCAGAAATCACACCTGTAGAAGTTTTGCAGGGACACGAGATACTGGAAGTATGCAATCTCCGCTCGAGCGCTCAAAGACCCGCTCGAGTGGAAAGACCAAAATACCAAAACAGAGGACTTTAAACCAAGACTCAATCCACCCACTCGAGACAAGTCCAACACATCCTAAAATTCAAACAAATGACATTAAAGGATGACAACAAGGTAGACACAACTACCAACTCCACGGAACCGAGTCCGGAATACAACTGTACAGTAAAGGGAATACCGGGATCGCTATAACCTCCCCCCCTTAAAGAATTTCGTCCTCGAAATTAAGAGCAAGTTTTTGAAAAGCAGGTTTTTTTTTCCCATTTTAAACAATGTTATATCACAACATTCAACAACTCGACCCATTACCGGTCATCCCATCCCTTATCAAGAGGCATTTCGCAATACATACGTTTCAACATGCATTTTCTTTCCATTTCAACCATTTCCAACACACATGGTTCACAATTCATATCATAAACAATAATCATGATACATTTCCATTTCTATAATATAGCCAATATATGCAATATTACAATCAACTTCCATATCAAGGCAAGTTCCACACTATTTCCGTAAATCAAAACATCTACAATGTTTTACAACTTAAGATATATTTAATGGCCTTAAAGTTCAACAATACAACAATATATGTAATATATGTTCAAACATCCACAAATAGGTCCGGATATTTCTCTCGGACCTCCAACTCACGTTCCCAAGTGGCCTCCTCCACTCCGTGATGCTTCCACAAAACCTTAACCAAAGGAATGGTCTTGCCATGCAGGACTTGATCTCGCCTATCCAAGACTCGAACTGGTCTCTCCTCATACGAGGCATCCTCATCTACCTCTAAATCGGTCCAATCCAACACATGTGATGGATCCGGCTCATACTTCCGAAGCATACTCACATGAAACACGTCATGAACTCCGGACAACTGCGGCGGCAAAGCTAAACGATAAGCGACCTCGCCAATCCTCTCAAGGATCTCGAAAGGGCCAATAAACCGAGGGGATAACTTCCCACTCTTCCCGAACCTTATCAATCCCCGCCTAGGTGATATCTTCAGAAAGACATGATCACCCGTCTCAAAAGCCAACGCTCTCCTCCTACGGTCAGCATAAGATTTCTGACGACTCTGGGCTGTAACAAGCCTCCTACGGATAAGCTCAACTTTCTCCGTCGTCTCCCTAACCAACTCCGGACCCAATAAAGGTGCGTCACCCACCTCAGCCCAACAAACCGGAGACCTACACGGTCGGCCATACAAGGCCTCAAACGGTGCCATACCGATACTAGACTGAAAACTGTTGTTGTAGGCAAACTCCACCAATGGTAAGTGCCTCTCCCACGTCCCACTGAAATCAAGGACACAACCCCGAAGCATATCCTCAAGGATCTAAATAGTACGCTCGGACTGTCCGTCAGTCTAAGGATGATAAGCTGTACTAAAGGTCAACTTAGTGCCCAAGGCACTCTGCAAACTCTGCCACAACCTAGCAGTAAAACGAGGATCTCTATCTGAGACGATCGTCACTGGGACCCCGTGCAATCTCACTATGTCCCGAACATACAAGTCGGCAAGATGATCTACCGAATCTCTCACGCGCATAGGAATGAAGTGCGCCGCCTTAGTCAACCGATCTACAACCACCCAAATAGCATCACTACCCCGCTGAGTCCTCGGAAGGCCTACAACGAAGTCCATAGTGACATGCTCCCACTTCCACTCGGCAATAGGCAAGGGTTGCAACAAACCCGCTGGCCTCTGATGCTCGGCCTTCACTTGCTGACAAGTAAGGCACTTAGACACGAAGACTGCCACATCTCTCTTCATACCTCGCCACCAAAACTGGCGACCCAAATCCCGGTACATCTTAGTACCTCCCGGATGCACCGCAAGGTGCGAATGATGAAACTCTCGGAGTACCTCCTCTCGGCAAGACTCCGGCACAAACAAACGGTCTCGGTATCTCACACTCTGGTCGGGATACTCAGCCAAACCCTTCTCAACCTTCCCACTGGAGATCTTCTCTCGGAGGGAATCTACCTCAAGGTCACCTCTCTGTGCTTCTAACACTCTGGTCACAAGTGTAGGCCGTGCAACAACAGAAAACAAGGCCGCAGCCTCTACGGATTCGCCCAGAAGCAAATCAAACTCGCCAATTGCCCCCAACATCTCCCACTCCCAGATGACTATACTAGCCACATCACCTATGGATTTCCTGCTAAGGGCATCGGCCACAACATTGGCCTTCCCCGGGTGATAATGCAACTCGAAGTCATAATCCTCAATAAACTCCATCCACCTCCTCTGCCTCAAGTTCAAGTCTTTTTGTGAAAACAGATATTTCAGACTCTTATGATCCGAGAACACCTCGAATCTCTCACCATAAAGGTAGTGCCTCCAGATTTTCAAGGCAAAGATCACAGCTGCTAACTCTAGGTCATGCGTAGGGTAATTATTCTCGTGAATTTTCAACTGACGTGAGCCATAAGCTACCACTTTCCCCTCTTGCATCAACACACAACCCAAACCCTCTCGTGAGGCATCACAATAAACTGCATAACCCAACCCCCTCTCCGGAATAATCAAAATTGGAGCGGTGGTCAATCTAACTTTCAGCTCTTTGAACGACTTTTCACAAGCCTCACTCCATACAAACTTGATTCCCTTCCGAGTCAATCTAGTCAACGGCGAAGCTAACCTGGAGAAATCCTTCACAAACCGACGGTAATACCCAGCTAACCCCAGAAAACTGCGAATCTCAAACACACTCTTAGGCTGTGCCCAGTCTTGCACTGCCTCCGTCTTGGATGTATCAACAGACACCCCTTCCCCGGAAACCACATGGCCTAAGAACTTGACTTCTTCTAGCCAGAACTCACACTTCCCAAACTTGGCATACAGCCTATGGGCTCTAAGCAACTCAAGCACCACTCTCAAGTGTTCCTCGTGCTCCTCCTCCGAAGGTGAATAGATAAGAATGTCGTCCACAAAGACGACTACAAAACGATCCAAGAATTCCCGGAAGATCCGGTTCATCAAATCCATAAAGACTGCCGGTGCGTTGGTAAGTCCAAATGGCATCACCAGAAACTCATAATGGCCATACCGCGTACGGAATGCCGTCTTCGGAATATCCTCCTCCCTGACCCTCAACTGGTGGTAACCCGATCTCAAGTCTATCTTAGAGAAACAACGGGAACCCTTCAACTGGTCAAACAAATCATCTATACGGGGCATAGGGTACTTATTCTTAACCGTAGCCCGATTCAACTTCCAATAATCAATACACAATCTCAAGGCACCATCTTTCTTTTTAGCAAAGAGGGCCGGTGCTCCCCACGGTGATACACTAGGGCGAACAAAGCCCTTATCTAGCAATTCCTAGAGCTGAACTTTCAACTCAACCAACTCTGCTGGAGCAAGACGGTAAGGTGCCATAGAAATCGGCGCCGTGCCGGGCACTAGATCAATAGAGAACTCAATCTCCCGGTAAGGTGGCAAACTAACGAGGTCCTCGGGAAAGACATCCGAGTACTCACAAACTACCCTCGGCAACACAACTTGGGTCTCATCACACTCACCACTCTCAAAGCTAGCAAGTAAACCACTAAGGTCACTCCGCCCTCGCGGATCATACCCCGGTGGCACAACACTACCAACCCGGTCTCCCAAGAAATGGAAACACTTCCCGCTCACGGTACAACAAGTAACCCTCTGGCGGTAGCAATCAATAACTGCCCGGCATGACGATAACCAGTCCATACCCAAAATAACATCAAAGCCCTTCATGAGCATAACTACAAAAGGAAACGGAAGCCTATGATCGGCGACCTCTATATCACAACCTCTACATCCGTGTTTCAAAATCAACTCACCCCCAATAGGTGACACTACACAAATAGGAGATGCTAATAATGCTAACTCCAACTCCAACACAAATGCAAATGCAGCAGATACAAAAGAATGAGACGCACCCATATCAATCAACACACTAGCAACTGAGTTGCAAAACAGAAAGGTACCTCTCACTACTGATGGAGCCGGTACTAGGTCCTGCGCGGTAACAGCATACACGCGCCCTGTAGGCCCCTGATCCACCTACTCACCTCTAGGAGCATGAGACTGCTGTACTGACTGGGACGACGAAGCCCCCGGATTGGCCCTCGAGGCCTGCACAGACTGAGCTGGCTGAAATCCCTGCGTCTGTCTAGAACCGGACGCTCCTGAAGTGGCCTCAACTGTGGGCAGAACCTCTTCAGGTGCCCAGGCTATCCATACTGATTACAAGACAAGGGCTGCCCCCTGCCCAAACTCTGACTCTGCGGTCTAGCTGACGAAGAAGCAGCTCTCTGACCCCCGCCCTTCTGTGGGCAAACCGAAGCCTTGTGACCTAGCTTGCCACACTTGTAACAGGTGAACTCCCCCTGATTGCCTCTCCCGGAGCCTGCACTCGGTACTGGGAAAGTCGACCTAGCCAAACCACCCTAAGACGGCTGAGGGTTATAACCCCTCTGTCTCCTGCCATCACCCTGGCCATCTTGGCTCCTCTTGGAACCTCTATTCTTCTCCTCATCCTCCTCCTGCATCAAGAGCTCCATATGAGCTGCTGCATCCACCAGGTGTCTATACTCTCGAATGAAAGATCCACCAACCCTCAACTTGAGGCCACGCCTCAACTTCCGTTCAAACTCATAGCAACGGCGTTCCTCGGAAGCCACAAGTTCAGGTGCAAACCTGGACAAGCTAGTAAATGTAGCCTCAAACTCGGCCACAGACAAACCCTGCTGATTAAGCCGGCAAAACTGGTCCCTCAGCTTCTCCCTAGCAGCCGAAGATAAAAACCTCTCCTGGAAAGCATTTACAAACGCCTCCCATGCACCACCAACACGAACCTTCTCATACTTCCACCATTGACCCGCATCTCCCTTCAGTTGGAAGATGCCAAGGTCACTTTCAGTGCTCCGTCCTCAATGCCAAGCATCTCGAACGTCTTACTCATTTGTTCCAACCACTCGTCTGCCTTCAGTGGTTCCTTTGGATCCCCAACAAACTCCTCCGGGTTAGACCGGAAGAACTCCCTCTTCAAGAAAGAAGGCCCAGCCTCAACTGCCAGATTCCCAGCCCTGAGAGTACCCAAAGCTCCTGCTATCTCTCGGGCCGAGGCACTCATAGCCTGCTGACCCACTGGCTCGGCCACATTGGCCTGACCAACTCCCTCCTGTACTGCCAGAATCTCATCCGGTATAGGCACTTCCTGCCTCCTAGGCCTACCACGCCTACCGCCTCTTCCTCGTCTTGACATCCTAATAAAGGAAACGAAGAACATTAGCACATTCAAAAATGTGCCGAAGCTAAACACTCACGTCCTAATGCAAGGACAACTGTAATTCACTCCACGTAAGCACATAAACACATAAGCACTTACGAATTTCATTTCCGGATAATGATAGTTCCGAGGCGTTACTAGAGTTCCCGTTAGAAACAGCATTGATCAAGTGCTTTTCCAACAAGACTCACAGAAACCCAAGAATCCAATCAACATCCTAGAAATTAAATCCCATACCCATATAGTCACATAAGCATGTTATCAATTTAAACACATAGCATATGATTCTACACCTAAGTCTCTATCAAGCGAGACAAACCCATCGTGATACTAATCACTTCCCACGTACCCAAAGTATTCGAACCCGGTACGCTCTGATACCAAGTTGTAACGCCCTCAAAATAATAACATT
Organism: Camellia granthamiana; assembly: GCA_036172215.1. Taxonomy (NCBI): domain Eukaryota; kingdom Viridiplantae; phylum Streptophyta; class Magnoliopsida; order Ericales; family Theaceae; genus Camellia; species Camellia granthamiana. Next base: position 152,183,642 of record CM069903.1, read on the forward strand.
AAACCCATCATTATAGACATGCATTGATGTATAAAAGTTCCACATCCTTCTATTCAACAGAGTTTCATTACAAAAAGTATTACATGTTAACAACAAAAGCAAATGCCCTAAGGGCTTACAGCTTTCCAAGTTAACACTTGGTTACAAAAAGGGAGTGCTAACTCATTTACACATTAAGCCATTGGCTTGAATATACATGTAATACATCAAAAGAAACTAGATAACAAAAGTCTGCCCGCCTCTAGCCTCCCAAGCTATGTCCTTGGAGGTGGCATGCTACCTGTACCTGAAAATGATATTCTCATATAGGGTGAGCCACAGCCCAGTAGAAATACACTAAACCAACCATGAACAATGACTAAAAGATTAGCAATTGATAGATGGCCAACACTAATACATCCACTTATATCATCTTACAATTTCATGACATACAAGTCCATGTTACAGTTCATTTTCCATTCTTTCAATTCTCAATTCATAACCATGGCTCAGAACCTGGCCAAACCACTTGTTTGAGATAGTAATCTCATATCAAACATCTTCCCATTTCAATAAAAGATAAGCATACTAGCTATATCAACATATTAACAGATAAGCATATGAGCTATATCAACACTTTCATAGATATGCCTAAGAGCAATATCACACTTCCAAAGACAAACATATGAGCTGTGTCAACACATTACTAGATAAGCATATGAGCTATATCTATGGAGTCCATCCCCTATCTTCTCCCAAACAACATCCGGTTTAGAGGTCCATCCCCTATCATCCCCTAAACTGTGGAGTACATCCCTTATCTCCTCCAACACAACACACAATGCATATAAACAATTATTATACACATCAATCAATACATAAATTCAATGTATTCCTCCAACTGTCACACTCAATGACACATTTCAATGATCAGTTTTAGTTTGCCTAATCATCATGCATTGTCTACAACAATCAAGACTATCCTCCACCGATAGCCCAAAGCAGTTATTTCTATACAAAATATAAAAGCAACAAATGAGTATATAATCAACATTTCAATTCGGTGGGTGATAAGTAATTCAACTACACCCTTTAACCCCATACACTCCCAATCTCAACATTTCCACTTCATTTCCTCATTTCTCACAATTAATTATACCAATTAATTAATCAATGTAATTAGGGCATTTTCCATAATTAGCATTTCAACCCTTAAGGTTCCATTTCCATCAATGTTTCCACATTAATCCCACTTTTCTATGCTAAACATGCAAATAGGTTTATAATAAACAAAACTCCAACCTTTGTTAAAATTACACAAAAGCTCCAAAGTTCTCAAAATTACCCAACATTCCCCAACATATCAAAATGCTAAAATTTAAAGACAAGATCCATAGAGAGGAGTAGGATATCCCTACCTCAAAAGATGAGCTCCAACGGAGATGAAGACCAAAATCAAAAAGCTCCAAATCCCGAAATTTTCAGATTAAAAGATAGCCCTCGACGATCAACAATTTTTTTGTAAAGGCCAAAGGTGAGCAAACCACTCATACTAGATCAATACCTAGAGAGAAGGTAGAGTTCTAGTGTGAGAAGCTCAACAATGGTGTTTTTTTGGAAAAGTAGGAGAGAGAAGAGAAAGTGAAAAAGTGATTTAAAATGCCCAGCCACTCTCAGTTATACGACAGGTCCGCTCGAGCGGAGAACACACCGCTCGAGCGTAAAGACACAGAAAACATGGTCCGCTCGAGCGCAATAAGTCCCGCTCGAGCGCTAAGACACAAAAATAAAGTTCGCCCCGCTCGAGCGTGAAATCCAGTCCGCTCGAGCGTGAATCTCCCCCTCCCCGAACTTTTACCAGAAATGTACTGTCCGCTCGAGCGCTAACAACCCCGCTCGAGCGCTACCCGCTCGAGCGCAGAAAACCCGCTCGAGCGCAGAAATCACACCTGCAGAAGTTTTGCAGGGACACGAGATACTGGAAGTATGCAATCTCCGCTCGAGCGCTCAAAGTCCCGCTCGAGCGGAAAGACCAAAATACCAAAACAGAGGACTTTAAACCAAGACTCAATCCACCCACTCGAGACAAGTCCAACACATCCTAAAATTCAAACAAATGACATTAAAGGATGACAACAAGGTAGACACAACTACCAACTCCACGGAACCGAGTCCGGAATACAACTGTACAGTAAAGGGAATACCGGGATCGCTATATCTCCCAACCCAACCTCAGCATTTATTGACTTTTTCCAACCCACAATCCCTTTTCACTTCTCTCATAATTATTGCAACACCCTTTTCAATTTCTCCCATGCACTATGGTTACACACAAAAATTTAAAAAAAAGATAAGAATTTAGCTATAAATCTCAAAAAGATATAACATCTAAATTTGAATTGTGATTTAATAATATAATTATATATATATATTTTTTTTTATGTATATCTATCAAAATTTTAAATTACTTAATGGGACAAATTAATCAATTTTTCAAAATTATTGATTTTTAATTTACAAAATAGATTAAAAAAAACTATTGACTAATTTATTTATTTAATAACAAAAATATTTCATAATCTCTCCCTCCTAATCTCTCCCACAAATTTTCAAAAAAAAAATATTAAAACTTCTATTCATTTTCTCTTTCCCAAAAAATCAGATAATATTTTATATTAAAGTTGTAGATATCGACCTATATTTTATATATTATATTATAACATAACAAAAAAAAAACTAAAAAACTAAAAAAAAATCTTTAAAGTTTATCTAAATAAACTTTAAATCAATAAAACTCACAAGTCTATCACATATCTAACTCACATCATAACTTACCTAAATAATAATAATTAAAAACAAATAGAAACCACGGATAAATTAAATTTTAAAAAAAAAAGATACCCACAACTCCATCTTACATAAATTGAAAAAAAAAATACCCGAATAGAAACCACACAAAAATAAAAATAAAAATAAAAAGATATATCTATCTATCTATCTATATCTATCTATACTATATATTAAGTAAAAGGGGGTTTTTAACCCTAAGGCCTGTGGGAGCTCCAATCTCCTAATCCTAATTTTCTAATTTTTTGATTTAAAAAAAAAAAAAACTCAACATTTATTGACTTCTCCCAACTCACAATCCCTTTAACTTCTCTCATAATTATTGCAACACCCTTTTCAATTTCTCTCATACACTATGGTTACAAAAAAAAAAGAAAAAAAAAAGATAAGAATTTAGCTATAGATCTCAAAAAGATATAACATCTAAATTTGAATTATGATTTAATAATATAATTATATATTTTTTTTATGTATATCTATCAAAATTTTAAATCACTTAATGATGTATATCTAGCAAAAAGGAGTTTTTAACCCCCAAGGCCTATGGGAGCTTCAATATCCCAATCTGAATTTTAAAAATTTTTTATTTTAAAAAAAAAAACTCAGCATTTATTGATTTGGTCAAAATTCTCTAATCAACATTTATTAACTTTTTTCAATCCACATATCTTTCCACATGCCTGCAATTATTGATTTGGTCAAAATCCCCTGATCAACATTTAAAATCCCCTCATAGAAATAATTATAGATACAATTCGTGTATAGTTATTGCAGTACTCTTTTCAACTTCCCCCATACACTATGGTTAGTGATAAGAAAAAAATCTTAAAAAACATAATTTATATATTAAAAAAAATCTAAAACAAATATAAATATCTATAATTATCCCGTGCATAGCACGGGTGATAGGCTAGTACTATATATTAAGCAAAATTGAGTTTTTAACTCCCAAGGCCTATGGAAGCTTCAATATCCCAATCTGAATTTTTAAAATTTTTTATTTTTAAAAAAAAAAAACTCTACATTTATTAATTTGGTCAAAATCCCCTGATTAGTATTTATTAACGTTTTTCAATCCACATATCTTTCCACGTGCCTGCAATTATTGATTTGGTCAAAATCTCCTGATCAGCATTTAAAATCCCCTTATACAAATAATTATAGATACAATTCGTGTATAGTTACTGCAGTACCCTTTTCAACTTTCCTCATACACTATGGTTAGTGCTAAGAAAAAAATCTTAAAAAATATAATTTATATATTAAAAAAAATCTAAAATAAATATTAATATCTATAATCATCCCGTGCATAGCACGGGTGATAGGCTAGTTATATATTAAGCAAAAGGAGATTTTTCACCCCAAACCTTGTGGGAGCTCCAATCTCTCAATCTAAATTTCCTGATTTTTTGATTTAAAAAAAAAAAAAACCTTAACATTTATTAACTTCTCCCAATTCCAAGTCTTACCCTCATAATAACACTTTAATACATTAAGAACAAGTATAAAAAAAATTCTTTGAAATCCAACACATGAATTCCTTAAAAAGTTCCAACACATATGATTATTATCTCTTATAATAATACTTTAATGCATTAAGAACAAACATAAAAAAAATTTCTAGAAAAGTCCAACACATATGATTATTATCAAAATATTAAACTTTAATATAATATAATATAAAAAAAAAGACATTTAATTCTCTTGAAAAGTCTAACACATATGATTATTATCAAAATATTAAACTTTAATATAATATAAAAAAGGAAAAAAAAAGAAGACATTTAAAAAAAAAAAAAAAAAAAAAGACATTTAAAATCACAATTCACATATATAGATAATTGTAAATACAATCCGTGCATTGCACGGGTGATATGCTAGTGATATGCTAGTCTATACTATATATTAAGCAAAAGGGGGTTTCTAACCCCCAAGGCCTGTGGAGCTCCAATATGTCAATTCTAATTTTCTAATTTTTTATTTTTTTTTAAAAAAAAAATTAACCTCAGCATTTATTAACTTCTCTCAACCCACAAGACTTTTTGACTTCTCTCATAATTACTACAGTACCTTTTCCGAAACAAATAATTTGTATATTAAAATTTTTTTAAAACAAATAGAAATATCTATATCTATATCTATATCTATATCTATCTATTTATTTATATCTATCGCTAACCCACAAGTTTTGTGGGAGTTCCAATACCTGAACCTTAATTTCTTAATTTTTTTGATTTTTAAAAAAAAAAAAAACTTAGCACTTATTAAATTCTTCCAAGTCTTTTTAACTTCTCCAATACACACACTCTTTTTAACTTTTCACATACCTATTGCAAATAGTGAGTCTCCTTTTTTATTTCTCCTTCTTCACTTCTCACTTCTACACTTCTCACTTCTACACTTTCAACTTCAGTGACCACGTATGCAAACAGTAAGTCTTCTTTTTGTTTTCTCATTATTGACTTTTCCTTTTGTTTACTGTTTTAATATTGTAGTTAGATAATGCATAAAAATATTTATGATTTGTCTAGTGAATAAAAAATTAGAATTTGATTTTTTAATATGATTGGAGTTAGATAAATATAAACCCTCAAAAAAAGAAAAATGTGATTATAATTAGTTGAATGATTCTTTTTTTTTTTTTTATAATGTGATTGTAGTTAGTTTAATAGTTCTTTTTTTTTCATTTATTTATTTTATTATGGGAAAAATGTGATGTGATTGTAGTTTGTTCAATGGCTCTTTTTTTTAATATGATTATTGTGGTTAGTTCAATGATTTTTTTTTAATATTATTTAATCTTTTTATTTATTATTTTAATTTTATTTTTAATATGATTGAAGTTAAATAAACATAAACACTCACAAAGAAAAAAATGTGATTGTAATTTGATGTGATTGTAGTTTGTTCAATGGCTCTTTTTTTTAATATGATTGTTGTAGTTAGTTCAATAGTTTTTTTTTTAATGTTATTTTATCTTTTTATTTACTATTTTAATTTTATTTTTAATATAATTGAAGTTAGATAAACATAAATACTCACAAAGGAAAAAATGTGATTGTAATTAGTTCAATGGTTTTTTTTTTTTTAATGTGATTAGTCAAAGGTTCTTTTTTTCATTTATTTATTTATTTTATTATGAGAAAAATGTGATGTGATTGTAGTTTGTTCAATGGTTCTTTTTTTTAATGTGATTTAATCTTTTATTTACTGTTTTAATGATTTTTCTTTACAATTAATTATGAAAAAAATATGATTGTAGTTAGATTAGCATAAAAATATTAATGATTTGATTTGATTTTTTTCTGATTTGATTTTTAAAGTACCAATTATTGATAATGATTAAATTGTATTTTGAAAAAAAAATTGTAATTGATTTTTTTAACTCACTGTGTTTGTTGAAAAAAAATTATTGTGTTTTTTTAACTATCAATTCACTTAATTTGTGATATGATTTTTAACTCACTGTGTTTTTTGAAAAACAAAATAGATTGCACTCCTTAGGGTCACATAATATACCAATTATTGATAATGATTAGATTGTATTTTGACCAAAAAAAAAATTGTAATTGATCTTTTTAACTCACTATGTTTTTTGAAAAATAAATTATTGTGTTTTTTTAATTATTGATGATGATTAGATAGCATTAAAAAAATTGTGATTTGTGCGATTGAAATTATCTCCTTTTGTTTATAATTTTATTTTTTAATATGATTGAAGTTAGATAAATATAAACACTCACAAAAAGAAAAATGTGATTGTAGTTTGTTCAATGGTTCTAAATAATTTTTTTTATTTACTATTTTAATGGTTATTTTTTTCAATTATTTTTTTTATTATGAGAAAAATCTCATTGTAGTTAGATAACATTAAAAAAATTGTGATTTGTATGATTGAAGTTATCTCATTTTGTTTATAATTTAATTTTTTAATGTAACGCCTTCAAAATAAACCCAAGAATCATACATTCTTAACATGCTCAGACATAGGAGAATAAAGCATAAATACATTTCATCAGAGTATTTCTTACAAATGTATTACATGTTAACAACAAAAGTAAATGCCCTATGGGCTTACAACTTTCCAAGTCAACACTTGGTTACAAAAAGAAGAGTTCTAACTCTATACAAAATAAGTCCTTGACTTGATTTACATGTAATACGACTAAAGTAATCACAAAAGATGACCCAGCCACTAATCCTCTCAAGCTACGTCCTTGGAGGTGGCATTCTACCTGTACCTGAAAATGATGTCTCATATAGGGTGAGCCAACACCCAGTAGAGATATGCTAAACATTGTATGGGCAATAACTAAAACATTAGCATTTGATAACTGTTTAATTCACATAAATCAATTCATATTTCATTTCAAATACATGACCAATGTGTCCATATTTTTATTCCATCTCTTCACCAATTTCTCAATTCACAACCCTGGCTCAGAACCTGTCCATATCCTTTAAGTGAGATTACATCCCATATCAACCACGTTTCTATTTCAATTAAAATAACAACTCAAATTAATCATTTCATACTTCATAATAGATACACATTTTAGTACTGTATTCATCTCAGACAAAACACTTCCATATTCCATATATAATACACATTTTAGTCCTGTATCAATGTCAAACAAAACACTTCCATACTCCACATATGATACACATTTTTAGTGCTGTATCAATGTCAAACAATATCCGGTTTAGAGGTCCATCCCCTATCTTCCCCTAAACCGTGGAGTACATCCCTTATCTCCTCCCACACAACACAATGTATATAAACACATATCATATACATAATCAAACCAATACATAAAATTCATGTATTATATCAACCACCATATTCAATGGCATATTCAATTGATTAGTTTTAGTTTGCCTAATCATTATGCATTGTCTACAACAATCAAGACTATCCTCCACCGATAGTCCAAAGCAATTATTTCTAAACAGATAATAATTTCGTTCAACAGGTAAATACCAACAATTTCAAAAGCGAGCGATTAATAAATCCAACTTCACTATTCCATCTCATAATGAGCCAATTTCAATATATATTCAACTTAATTTCATATTCTCATAATTTTCCCAAATTAATTATACCAATTAATTTATGCACAAATTAGGGCTTTCTCCCCCGTTTCTCAATATTAACCCAAAGGTTCAAATATCAACAACTCTTCAACAATACCATCATTTTGAGACCCAAATACATATTCAAGAGTCAAAACAATAAACCCCTTTTTATTCTTTTTGAAACCCTAAGTCCCAAAATTTCCCAACTCAAACCATCTATACAAATAGCTCAATATTTATATTAAAACACATAAGAATGAGTAGAAATCCCTACCTCAAGAGATGAACCCAAGGAAGAAGATGAAGAAAAACGAAGTTGCTCCAAAACCCAAGATTTTTGGATCAAAGTGTAGCCCTCAATAATCCCCACAACTTTTACAAAGGCCCAAGGTGAGGAAACCACTCCTACTAGATCAATCCCTAGAGAGAATGCAAGGTTTTAGAGAGAGGAGCTCTCAAATCTGATTTTGGGAAAGTAAGAGAGAGAAAGAGAAATGAAAAAGTGGTCCAAAAGTGAAATCCCGAAGTGATATACCAGTCGTCCCGCTCGAGCGTGGAAACCCCCGCTCGAGCGTCAGACACAGACTCACGCTCGAGCGTCAAAAGCGCCGATCGAGCGTAGATTGCACACCTCCAGAAGTTTTGCAAACATGGTCCCCGCTCGAGCGTCAAACCCCCCCCTCCGGCTCGAGCGGAGTAACAAAATCAAAGGGTCACGCTCAAGCGTCAAAACTTCCGCTCGAGCGTCTGAAGACCTGCAGACAAAAGTACTGGGAGATGGAAAATCATGCTCGAGCGTCAAAACCCCCGCTCGAGCGGAGAAGCAACAACGAAGGGCCCACTCGAGCGTGAAGGCCAAAATCTGGGCATCAACTCTAGATTTCAAAACACAACCAACCTGTTTCAAACCTGCCCAACACAACCCAAGACTCAAATACAAAGAGTAAGGGAAGGAAATGAGAATGAGACAACAACACAACCACGGAACCAAGTCTGGAATACAATATACAAGGGAAAGGAAAACCGGAATCGCTATATTTAATATGATTGAAATTAGTTCACAAAAAGAAAAATGTGATTGTAGTTTGTTCAATGGCTCTAAATAATGCCAATCTGAATTTTATAAAATTTTTATTTAAAAAAAAAAAAACTCAGCATTTATTGATTTGGTCAAAATCTCCTGATAAGTATTTATTAACTTTTTTCAATTCATATGTTTTTCCACATGCCTACATTTATTGATTTGGTCAAAATACCTTGATCAGCATTTAAAATACCCTCATACAAATAATTATAGATACAATCTGTGTATAATTACTGCAGTACTCTTTTCAACTTCTCTCATACACTATGATTAGTGATAAGATTGTTAAATTATTTTTATAAAAAATCTTTAAAAAAAACATAATTTATATATTAAAACAAAAATCTAAAACAAATATAAATATCTATAATTATCCCGTTCATAATACGGGTGATAGGCTAGTCTATACTATATATTAAGCAAAATGCGATTTTTAACCCCAAGCCTTATGAGAGCTCTAATCTCCCAATCTAAATTTCTTGATTTTTTGACTTAAAAAAAAAATCTTAGCATTTATTAACTTCTCCCAACTCCCAAGTCTTACCCTCATAATAACACTTTAATTCATTAAGAACAAGCATAAAATTTTTTTTTTGAAATTCAACACATATGAATTCTTTGAAAAGTCCCAACACATATGTTTATTATGCCTCATAATAACACTTTAATGCATTACGAACAACCATAAAAAAAATTTCTTGAAAAGTCCAATACATATGATTATTATCAAAATATTAAAATTTGATATAATATAATAAAAAAAAGACATTTAATTCCTTAAAAAGTCCAACACATATGATTATTATCAAAATATTAAATTTTAATATAATATAAAAAAGAAAAAAAAGAAGACATTTAAAAAAAAAAATTTAAAAATCACAATTCACATATATAGATAATTGTAAACACAATCCATGCATAGCACGGGTGATATGCTAATCTATACTATATATTAAGCAAAAGGGGGTTTTTAACCCCAAGGCTTGTGAGAGCTCCAATCTCCTAATCCTAATTTTCTAAATTTTTGATTTAAAAAAAAAAAAAAAACCTCAGCATTTATTGACTTCTCCCAATCCAACCTTAGCATTTATTGACTTCTCCCAACCCACAATTCCTTTTGACTTCTCTCATAATTATTGCAACACCCTTTTCAATTTCTCCCATACACTATGGTTACACACAAAAAAAAAAAAAAAAAGATAAGAATTTAACTACAGATCTCAAAAAGATATAACATCTAAATTTGAATTATGAGTTAATAATATAATTATGTATTTTTTATTATGTATATCTATCAAAATTTTAAATCACTTAATGGGACAAATTAATCAATTTTCCAAAATTATTGATTTTTAATTTACAAAATAGATTAAAAAAAACTATTGACTGATTTATTTATTTAATCACAAAAATATTTCATAATCTTTTCCTCCTAATCTCTCTCACAAATTTTCAAAAAAAAATATTAAAACTTGCATTCCTTTTCTTTCCCCCAAAAAATCAGATAATATTTTTTATTAAAGTTGTACATATCTACCTATATTTTATATATTATATTATAACATAACAAAAAAAAAACTAAAAAACTAAAAAAAAAAATCTTTAAAGTTTATCTAAATAAACTTTAAATAAATAAAACTCACATGTCTGTCACATATCTAACTCACATCATAATTTAACTAAATAATAATAATTAAAAACAAATGGAAACCACAGATAAATTAAATTAAAAAAAAAAAGATACCCACAACTCCATCTTAAATAAATTGAAGAAAAAAAATACAATTTTCCAAAATTATTGATTTTTAATTTACAAAATAGATTAAAAAAACTATTGACTGATTTATTTATTTAACCATAAAAATATTTCATAATCTCTCCCTCCTAATCTCTCTCACAAATTTTCAAAAAAAATATTAAAACTTGCATTTCTTTTCTCTTCCCCAAAAAATCAGATAATATTTTTTATTAAAGTTGTAGATATCTACCTATATTTTATATATTATATTATAGCATAACAAAAAAAAACTAAAAAACTAAAAAAAAAAAATCTTTAAAGTTTATCTAAATAAATTTTAAATAAATAAAACTCACATATCTATCACATATCTAACTCACATCATAATTTACCTAAATAATAATAATTAAAAACAAATGGAAACCACAGATAAATTAAATTAAAAAAAAAAAAGATACCTACAACTCCATCTTAAATAAATTGAAAAAAAAAAATACCCGAATAGAAACCACACAAAAATAAAAATAAAAATAAAAAGATATACTATCTATCTATCTATACTATATATTAAGTAAAAGGGGATTTTTAACCCCAAGCCTTGTGGGAGCACCAATCTCCTAATCTAAATTTCCTGATTTTTTAATTTAAAATTTTTTTTTTAGCATTTATTAACTTCTCCCAACCTTCAAATCTTACCATCATAATAATACTTTAATGCATTAAGAACAAACATAAAAAAAATTCTTTAAAATCCAACACATATGAATTTCTTGAAAAGTCTCAACACATATGATTATTATCTATAGCGATCTCGGTATTCCCTTTACTGTACAGTTGTATTCCGGACTTGGTTCCGTGGAGTTGGTAGTTGTATCTACTTTGTTGTCATCCTTTAATGTCATTTGTTTGAAGTTTAGGATGTGTTAGACTTGTCTCGAGTGGGTGGATTGAGTCTTGGTTTAATTTCTGCGTTTTTGGTTTTTGGTCTTTCCGCTCGAGCGGGCCTTTGAGCGCTCGAGCAGAGATTGCATACTTCCAGTATCTCGTGTCCCTGCAAAACTCCTGCAGGTGTGATTTCTGCGCTCGAGTGGGTTTTCTGCGCTCGAGCGGGTAGCGCTCGAGCAGGATTGTTAGCGCTCGAGCGGACAGTTCATTTCTGGTAAAAGTTCTGGGAGGAGGAGATTCACGCTCGAGCGGACTGGATTTCACGCTCGAGCGGGCGAACTTTATTTTTGTGTCTTAGCGCTCGAGCGGGACTTATTGCGCTCGAGCGGACCATGTTTTCTGTGTCTTTACACTCGAGCGGTGTGTTCTCCGCTCGAGCGGACCTGTCGTATAACTGAGAGTGGCTGGGCATTTTAATCACTTTCACTTTTTCACTTTCCCTTCTCTCTCCTACTTTTTCAAAAACACCATTGTTGAGCTTCTCACTCTAGAACTCTACCTTCTCTCTAGGTATTGATCTAGTAGGAGTGGTTTGCTCACCTTTGGCCTTTACAAAAAAGTTGTTGATCGTCGAGGGCTATCTTTTAATCTGAAAATTTCGGGATTTGGTGCATTTTGATTTTGGACTTCATCTTCGTTGGAGCTCATCTTTTGAGGTAGGGATATCCTACTCCTCTCTATGGATTTTGTCTTTAAATTTTAGCATTTTGATATGTTGGGTGTTGTTGGGTAATTTTGAGAAACTTTGGGCCTTTTGTGTAATTTTACAAAAGTTAGGGTTTTATTTATAATGAACCTAGAGGTATGTTTGGTATAGAGACATGGAATAAATGTGGAAACATTGATGGAAATGGAACCATAAGGGTTGAAATGCTAATTATGGAAAATGCCCTAATTACATTGATTAATTAATTGGTATAATTAATTGTGAGAAAAGTGGAAATGTTGAGATTGGGAATGTGTGGGGTTAAAGGGTGTAGTTGAATTACTTATCACTCACCGAATTGAAATGTTGATTATATATCCATTTGTTGCATTTATATTCTGTATAGAAATAACTGCTTTGGGCTATCGGTGGAGGATAGCTTTGATTGTTGTAGACAATGCATGATGATTAGGCAAACTAAAACTAATCAACGGAATGTGTCATAAGAGTATGACGATTGTAGGAATACATTAAATGTATGTATTGATTGATGTGTATAATAATTGTTTATATGCATTGTGTGTTGTGTTGGAGGAGATAGGGGATGTACTCCACGGTTTAGGGGATGATAGGGGATGGACCTCTAAACCGGATGTTGTTTGGGAGGAGATAGGGGATGGACTCCATAGATACGGCTCATATGCATATCTAGTGATGTGTTGACACAGCTCATATGCTTGTCTTCGGAAGTGTGATATTGCTCTTATGCATGTCTACGGAAGTATTGATATAGCTAGTATGCTTATCTTTAATTGAAATGAGAAAATGTTTAATATGAGTTACCGTCTCATATAAGTAGTTTGGCCAGGTTCTGAGCCATGGTTATGAATTGGGAATTTGTAAGAAAATGAAAAGAATGAAAGTGTATCAGTATTGGCCATCTATCAATTGCTAATCTTTTAGTCATTGTTCATGGTTGGTTTAGTGTATTTCTACTGGGCTGTGGCTCACTCTATATGGGTATATCACTTTCAGGTACATGTAGCATGCCACCTCCAAGGACATAGCTTGGAAGGCTAGAGGCAGGCAGACTTTTGTTATTTAGTTTCTTTTGATGTATTACATGTATATTCAAGCCAAGGGCTTAAGGTGTAAATGAGTTAGCACCCTTTTGTTGTAACCTTAACTTGGAAAGTTGTAAGCCCGTAGGGCATTTGCTTTTGTTGTTAACATGTAATACCTTTTGTAATCAAGTACTCTGATGAATAGAAGGATGTTGGACTTTTGTATATCAATGCATGTTTATATTGTTAGGTTTTATGTTTTTTTTTGAGGGCGTTACATTATCCCTCATAATAACACTTTAATGCATTAAGAACAAGCATAACAAAAAATTCTTAAAAAGTCCAACACATATGATTATTATCAAAATATTAAACTTTAATATAATATAATTAAAAAAAAAAAAGACATTTAATTCCTTGAAAAGTCTAATACATATGATTATTATCAAAATATTAAACTTTAATATAATATAAAAAAGGAAAAAAAGAAGGCATTTAAAAAAAAAAAAAAAGACATTTAAAAATCACAATCTATACTATATATTAAGCAAAAGGGGGTTTTAAACCCCTATACTATATATTAAGCAAAAGGGGGTTTTAAACCCCTAAGGCCTGTGGGAGTTTCAATATTCCAATATAAATTTTCTAAATTTTTTATTTTTTATTTAAAAAAAAAAATCTCAGCATTTATTGGTTTAGTCAAAATCCCGTGATCAGCATTTATTAAATTTTTTCAATCCACATGTCTTTTCACATGCCTGCATTTATTGATTTGGTCAAAATCTTCTGATTAACATTTAAAATCTCCTCATACAAATAATTATAGATACAATCCGTGTATAGTTACTGCAATACCCTTTTCAATTTCTCCCATACTGGGTGTGTTTGATTGGGCGGACTGGATAAGGGGGGGATTAGAATCCATCGGACTTGAGTCCTGGGAGTGTGAATCCCCCGGACTATTTGGTCGGATTGGATATGTATCCTGTGTTTGTTTTTTCATGGGATTAGATGTCTGGAAATGATTATTTTTAGTGAATCCAACGTTTGGTTGGACGGACTGGATAGGATAAATGAACAAAAGACTATTTTGCCATTTTTCAATTGTTTACTAAGTAATAGCAATATTAAACATACCTTTAATATTTTAATTATTTTTAATTAAATAAATTTGTTTTTTTAAAAATAAATAAATAAATAAAATATCAATAAAATTTGTTTAAATCATTACTATATAACAAATCATTATTTTTTTTTACATACAAAACTTTACTGTGTTTGTTTATTTACACAATTAAATAATTTACTGTGTTTGTTTATTTACACAAATAAATAAATAAATAACCACTAAATTTGTTTATATTATTTTTTTAATTAAAATTTTAAATAAAACACCTATTACAATTTAAATAATGAAATTAAATAAATTATAACAAAATTTTAAAATAAAATATCAATAAAATATCTATAAAAAATTATTTTAAAAAATTAAATAAATAAAACATCAATAAAAAGTTAAATAAAATTATTTTATTTTTAAATTGAGACATTTAAATTTTATTGAATTTTATTAAATATAATACATACTTAAATAGTAGAGGGTTAAAATTGTCATTTTCGCATCTAATCCCAACAGTGGATAGTCCCCCACTTTCTGTCCCACCCCCCCCCCCCAGGACACAATAGTCCCCCATATGGGGGACATGGAGACCGGCCGGACATGGAGTCCGGCGGACTAAAAAAAAATCAAACGGCGGACAAGGAGCACTATTTGGATTACAATCCAAATAGTGGATAGTCCCCCCCCCCCTAATCCCCCCAATCAAACACACCCTATGGTTAGTGATAAGATTGTTAAATCATTTTTATAAAAAATCTTAAAAAATATAATTTATATATTAAAAAAATCTAAAACAAATATAAATATCTATAATTATCCCGTGCATAGCACGGGTAATAGGCTAGTACTATATATTAAGCAAAAGGGGGTTTTTAACTGTCACGACCCAAACCCGGCCCTATGGGTTTAGCACCGTAACCGGCCAGCAATCCGAGATTACCGAAGGCCTGCTTAACAGTAATACAGTTAAAACAGAGTACAGGGCCTGGCGGAAGCCAATACAGCAATAAAATAATGTCCAACGAGCTGTGACAGTCTGCATGCCAAAAAGATTTTTTCATACATATTTACAGAACAGTGCATGTACATACATGTCAATCAGTGAAACAGGGACTCAATCCCCACTCAACAGTACAGTAAACATTCAGTCTATACAATCCATTCGGTTATTACAAAGTAGTGAGACAGTGCAAAAAGGGGAAATACTAAAACACCCCTAAGCCTTGGCAGATGATAGGCTTGGAACCTCGCAGTGAGGCACATTGGTTGGCTTGACAAAACTGGAGTTTACTCCGACGCTTCTAGCTTTGATCCGGTGCCTGTACACCTACATATATATATGAGCAGTGAGCTAAAGCCCAGTGAATAACATAATGCGTAAAGGAGTTAAGAATGAATGTCCTTACAGTAATGAAAACAGTTCATTGATTCAGTATATCTGTCATTCAGCGATATGTGGTACATCCATTAGCATAACAGTACAGTAAACGGTAGGTCTTAAAAGACCGAACAATAATTGATGGCCATTAATCAGTAAACAGTAGTGGTTCCAATATGGGAACCGAGTCGATTAGACAAATCCACCCGTTCATAGACCGTCGGTGGGGCCATCCGTTCACAGACCGTCGATGGCAGAGATTTCTCAAACAGTAGCAGTAACAGTAAACAATAGTTGCTAAGGATGCCACAGTACAGTTCAGAATATAGGACATACATTCATACAGTCAACAATATCAATTCAGTAAACAGTTCAGTTCAGTATTTCAGAAGATAATCATTTGAACATATCTTTACACAATTGTTACTCACAAAGTTTGGGCTACAGTATGCTAGAGCGTGTTTCTCCAGTCGCCAACCCTACACAGTTAACAGATCGAACACACACTAAGCTATACAGTTGGGAAAGATAATAACTTAACCCCTAATTGCCTCGGTGTGTTCTACATCTATATCCTCATTAAGATGTCTTAAACTAGGCCTAAGAATGCCTAGAATGGAATGAGGATGCAAAGATGC